>JANPWX010000134.1:1856749-2069406 GCA_024734555.1 Trochalopteron elliotii | reverse complement strand
GGGGCCACGTACTCAGCCCCGGCGCGGGTCCGCGCGAGCACCCTGCGCCTGGGGCTGCGCTACCGGCACACGGCCGCCGGCGGCTCCCCGAACCGCGACCTGGTGCCGCTGGTGGCCGAGCTGCGGGAGGCGGCGGGCGGCGGGGCACTGCTGAAGCGCGAGTACTTCCAGGTGCTGGTGCGGATCCGCGCCGGGACTGAGAACGTGGCCCCCAAACCCAGCTTCTTGGCCATGCTCATGATGGAGGTGGACCAGTTTGTGCTCACCGCCCTCACACCTGACATGCTGTCGGCTGAGGATGCAGAGTCACCACCCGATCTACTGCTCTTCAACATCACCTCTCCCTTTGGTCCTGGCCAGGGCCACATGGTCAGCACAGATGACCGAAGCTTGCCTGTCACCTCTTTCAGCCAGCGGGATGTGCGGGAGCTGCGCATTGCCTATCAGCCACCCGTGGAGGACTCTGATCGGGAGCGGCTCTTTGAGCTTGAACTGGAAGTGTTGGACCCAGAGGGTGCCGCTTCAGAGCCCTTTGCCTTCGTTATTGTGGTGAAGCCCATGAACACCCTGGCACCTGTGGTGACCCGCAACACTGGTCTCGTGCTCTATGAGGGGCAGTCAAGGCCTCTCTCAGGCCCAGGTCCCAGCCCCAACCTGGTGGTCAGTGATGAGGATGACCTTGAGCAGGTGCAGGTGAGTGTGGTGGCAGGGCTGAGGCATGGCCACCTCACTCTCCTGGAGGACACCCCAGGACCTGCTGCCCCTCGTAAACATTTTACAGTGGCTGAGCTGGCAGCAGGCCGAGTCATTTACCAGCACGACGGCAGCGAGTCTCCACTCAGTGACAACCTTGTGCTGCGGCTGGAAGATGGTGGCTCTCGCCACCGCGTTGAGTTCCTTTTCCCCATTACCCTAGTGCCCACTGATGACCAGCCACCCCTACTTAATGCTAACACCGGGCTTGCCATGGCTGAGGGTGAAACAGTGCCCATCACCACCCGTGCTCTTAGTGCCACTGACATTGACTCACAGGATGCCATCCTGCTTTTCACAGTGGAGTCTGGCCCCATGGCTGGGCAGCTCCTGCTCCGTCAAGCACAAGCACCTCCTGGCTGGGAAGAGGAGGAAGAAGAGGAGGGCTTTTCTTGGAGGAAGGTGCCAGGTGTAGCAGGGAGCTCCCTCATCTATGAAAAGCCAGTGAGAGAGTGGCTGCAACAGGACATTGTGGAAGGGCGTCTCTTTTACCACCACTTTGGGGCTCACAGCCCTGGCCCTGGGGTTGTGTTGGACCAGTTCATCTTTAGAGTGCAGGATGACAATGACCCACCCAACCGCTCTGGACCACAGACCTTTGTGATCAAGGTACATCCTGTAGACAGATTAGCCCCAGAGCTCCATAGTAGCAGCAGCCTGCATTTAATAGTTGCAGAGCAGCAGGTGACCCCCCTGCGGAGGAAGCACTTGTGTTACACAGATCAGGACTCAGGGGACCGGGAACTTCGCTACACAGTAATCCAGCCCCCCACTGACACTGACTCCAACCACCCTCCTGAGGCGTATGGAGCGCGCCTTGGATCCCTGGTGCTGACTGAGGATCACTCTGTGGAAGTTACGCACTTCACCCAAGCCCAGATCAACCATCACAAGATCTCATACCGCCCTCCACAGGAAGAGCTGGGGGTGGCCCCTCATTTGATTCAATTTCAGTATCAAGTGCAAGATGCGGCTGGCAATGCAGCCAAAGGGACTTTCACCATCTACCTGCAGCCCGTGGATAACCAGCCTCCTGAAATCACTAATACTGGCTTCACTTTGCCTGAGGGAGGCAGCCATGTCCTTAGTCCAACTGAGCTGGATGCCAGTGACACGGACACTGAACTTGCCCGTCTCAGATTCATCCTGACCCAGGCTCCTCGGTATGGCCAGTTGCAGCTCTCTGGGTACAGTCTGGTTCCCGGAGGTATTTTTGGCCTGGAGGATATCAGACAAGGGAGAGTGGTATATGTGCACAGTGGAGCTGAGACCAGCAGTGATACCTGCAGGCTTGATGTAAGTGATGGGGTCCATTTTGTGCCCATCACACTGAAAATGAGTGTGCACCCAGTTGATGATGAGGTTCCTACGCTACGATTGCCCCCAGGCACTCTTGGATCCTACCTAGATGTGCTGGAGAATGGTGCTGCTGAAATCACTGCTAGTGTAATTCAGGGCACGGACAAGGATACAGATGACTTTATGTTGACCTTCATTGTAGAGGATCCTCCTCAGCATGGGAGCATCCTGGTTCAAGGGGCACCCGCAGAGAGATTTTCCCAGAGGGATCTGCTGGATGGTGTTGTGGTATATGCTCACACTGGTGGCGAAATAGGCCTTCTGCCCAAGGAGGATGCTTTCAACCTTACCTTGTCTGACCTCTCTGAGAAGTGGCGTGTCAGGGGCAGTGTTGTTCAAGGAGTTTCAGTCTTAGTGACCATTCTTCCTGTTGACAGTAAAGCTCCAGAGATTTTTGTGGGGGAGCAGTTCATGGTGATGGAAGGTGACAAACGGGTCATTACTCTTGCTCACCTCAGGGCTGAAGATGTGGATACTCCCAGTGATGATATATTATGCACAATTGTTTCTCAGCCCACATCTGGGTATGTAGAGAACATCTCTCCTGCCCCAGGATCTGAAAAATCCAGGGCAGGTGTAGCTATAAGTGCTTTTACCTTGAAGGACCTCCGTCAAGGGCATATTTTTTATGTCCAGAGTATACATAAGGGTGTAGAGCCTGTTGAAGACCGGTTTGCTTTGCGCTGTTCTGATGGCATTAACTTTTCCCAGAGGCACTTCTTCCCCATTGTTATTGTGCCAATCAATGACGAAGAGCCTGAAATCTTCCTGCGAGAGTTTGTTGTGATGGAAGGCATGAGCCTGGTTATTGATACCCCTATCCTCAATGCAGTTGATGTGGATGTCCCTGCTGATGAGTTAACTTTCACAATCACCAGGCTTCCCAGGCACGGCCACATTGTGAACCAGCTGGTCAATGGAACTGTCCTAGTGGAGAGCTTCACCTTGGATCAGATAACAGAGAGCTCCAACATTCTCTACGAACATGATGACTCTGAGACAAGGGCAGACAGTTTTGAGGTGCAACTCACTGATGGTAAACACACCGTTAGGAAAATGGTACCCATCATGGTTATTCCTGTAGATGATGAGACGCCCAGAATGGCCATCAATGATGGTTTGGAGATTGAAATAGGGGAAACTAGAACTATTAATAACAGAATACTGAAGGCTACTGATCTTGATTCTGAAGACAAAACCTTGACATATATTATAAGTTATGGGCCAGGACAAGGTCTCTTACAGAGAATAAAGTCTTCAGGTGAAGCTGAAAATATCACCCTGGGAATGAACTTCACCCAAGATGAAGTGGATAGAAATTTGATTCGATATGTGCATTTTGGCCAACAAGGAGTCCGTGATCTTATCAAGTTTGATGTGACAGATGGAATAAACCCTCTCATTGACCGCTACTTTTATGTGACAATAGGCAGCATTGATATCGTCTTCCCAGATGTCATCAGCAAAGGAGTTTCTCTGAAGGAAGGAGGGAAGGTAACCCTTACTACTGATTTGCTCAGTACCAGTGACCTGAATAGTCCAGATGAGAACTTAGTTTTCACCATTACCAGACCACCTGTTCGTGGTCATCTTGAATGCACAGATCAACCTGGGGTACCCATCTCCACTTTCACTCAACTCCTGTTAGCAGGCAATAAAATCTATTACATTCATACTTCAGAAGATGAGGTGAAAATGGACAGCTTTGAGTTTGAAGTGACTGATGGCTATAACCCTGTGTTTCGTACTTTCAGAATTTCTATCAGCGATGTGGACAATAAGAAACCTGTTGTCACAATCCATAACCTGGTGGTGAGTGAAAATGAATACAAACTGATAACCCCATTTGAACTGACTGCAGAAGACAGAGATACACCTGACGCACTGCTAAAATTTGTCATCACTCAAATACCAGTTCATGGCCAGATCATGTTCAATAACTCCAAACCAGTCACCACCTTCACTAAACAAGATCTGAATGAAAATCTAATCAGTTACAAACATGATGGCTCGGAATCAGTTGAGGACAGTTTTTCTTTCACAGTTACAGATGGCACTCATACCGATTTCTACGTTTTCCCCAACACTGTGTTTGAAACAAGGAAACCTCAGACTATGAAGATTCGAATAATGGCTGTGGACAACAGTGTACCTCAAGTTGTCATAAATAAGGGTGCTCAGACTCTCCGTGTTCTGGCCACAGGTCACATCGGGTTTCTGATTACCAACAAAGTGCTCAAAGTGGAAGACAGGGACAGTTTACATGTAACTCTTAAGATCAGAATCACAGAGGGTCCACGCCACGGCTTCCTGATTCACCTGGGGAAAGGCAACCATAGCATCAGCCAGTTCACCCAAGGTACTACAATACTTCATGTGCTTTCTTTAGGTCACTGGAAATATTTTTTATGCTAAATTCTATAATAATTGATGGGAGAAACTTTCCAACAATGAGGTTATTTATAATGACTTCATAATTTTTTACATCTGTTTATTCTTATTACATCTGTGACAGCCTTTAACAGGAAATGTGGTCTGCTGGGCAAACACTGATTAAAGGGGCTTCAATTCTTTGGAGAGCTTAGTCCAAATAACTGTGATTTGCACTTTCTGTCAGTCATGGTGATAAAAGTATGGATAGCAGAACTGGGCTGTACATCTTAAGAGACAGTGCTTTCTTTAACCAGTTTTATTTAGAAAATGCTATGTGAATGGCCAAGCTATTATTAACGAATGGCTAGGGTATCAGTTGCTGTACAGTCTGAGCACACCTAACTGTGAAAGCAAAATAATTTCTCCACTAGTGAGAAATAATATATTATGAGTACATTTGTTGCCTTAATTGCACAAATCTTTACCACAAAGTGTTTGTGGTAAATTAAAAAGTAATGTAAACATTTTAAAATTATGTTAGCGGTACTTACTTTTTACATGGAACTAAAACATTTGGTGATATAAATAGGGCAAAAACCACATGTGTCATATATTCTGAAATAAAGCCTCAACCCAAGGCTGTGAAGTAACTTTAATTGAAATGGGAGCATTAGCTATTCTGTGGAGAATTTTCCATGTTACTTTGCAGTGACTTAATGGCTAGTTAACTAACAATGAAATTAGGTTTTTTTGCAGCCTTCTGCAGCTGTGGAATGAGCACACAGCACCAACAGCATGGACACTCAGAGTTAAAGGGACCCAGCCAGGCTGGGCTGTGTAGGTGGAAAGGCTTGAGGTGAACACTTGCAGTTGGCTGTGTTTCATTTCACAGAGCCCATACTGGTACAGATCCATGTTACAGTCTTGGCGGTAGCAATGCTTTTGCCAGATATACCAAATCTTTCAAATAGGCCTGATGAACTTTCCTGGCTGAAGTGTCTTAAGTTTTGCAGTGCTAGTACAAAAAAGAGGAGACCAAACTGTGTCCAAACTTTGGGGGCCACCACAGTTCCTTAAATGGGAGGCTTCAGTAGTGAACTGCAAGTAATATTGAGAGTGTTGTCAGAGTAAGTGCGCTGTAGTTACATGGTTATAAATTGTGCTTATAACTTGGAAAGTTTTGATATAGCTAGCACAACCTAATCAGCTGTGGAAGAAAAGCATAGAAAGCTCAAGTGACTCCAAACATGTTCTTAAGGAACAGAAAACAGATCATTCTTAGCAATTATTTTGACAGAATTAAGGTCTTTGGATGGCAAGTGGCCTTTTTTTCTTATGAAGTGGTCCTGGTCCTGCAAACACCAGTTCAAGTGGTTATCTTTATGTATTCTGGAACCATGGATTTTGATAAGGCTACCCACATGAGCAAGGATGAGTACTTTTGTGTTTGCCGGATGAAAGATTTATGTGCTCCACTGGCATGAAGAAGTATTTGTTTGCATCCTCTTTATGGCCCCATGAATTTTTGATCTTTAACTTTCAAACATTTATGGAAGAGATTCTTCAGTTACATGTATTTGCTGATAATGCTCTTAACTTGTTTGTGCTCTGGTTACTTTTGGAACTAAGGATTTTGTGAAGCTCTGATGAAAGTCCTTTTGGGTTCTTTTTACTCATGCATCCATCCTGACATCAGAGGAGAACTTGGGTGGTACTTAAGCTCCACTTTAATGTGATTAGTTTCTAATGCTTTTTCTTGAAAAAGGTGTCAGACTTGGGTTTTTACCAACAGCAGTCCTTCAAAGAAAGTGCCAAAAATTATTTTTTATGTATATAAATGTTTCTCATCACTACTCAAGGAAACCAGAAAAAAACAATATTAACAAATATTTGTTATCTTTTACATACTTCATGGTAACTGCTTGTTCAAAATTGTACATCAGGTTTTTTTTCTTACTGAAGTAATTTCTGTTTAATTGCATCTGTTTGGGTTCTTAAAACAGTAAATCACTGTAACTGTCCTCTACAGGATGAAGAATGACAGAATCAATATCAATATCCTTGTGGAGATACACCTCTGTTTAAGAAAATTAAAAATATGAAATAGTTCTGACTGTCAAGTCATGTTTTTAAATTTCATTTCTTTTTTTTTTTTTGTAAATACAGCTTAAAAGAAAGAGAACACTGGAGAGGGGGAAGTAAAGGGGGGGAGAATGAATGATATCTGTAAAACTTCAACACTGCTAATACTGCATTTCTCAGTTCTGCTGTAGAACCTGGTCCTCTTTCTTGTTGAAGTTAAACTATTTAATATATGTCAAGTTTTTCTGAAAAGGTTTTCCTACCTTCATAATTTAAAATAAAGTCTTTTTTTCTTGACTCTCTCCAGCTGATATTGATGATATGAAGATATGCTATGTTTTACGAGGGGGCAACAATGCCACCAGTGACATTTTCCATTTTTTGGTTGAAGATGGTGGTGAGTACTCCTAAAATCTCTGGTTTTCATGTTATTTAAAGATGAAGGATTTAATTATGCTTTGGGAGTTGAAGAACATCAAATTTAATTGAGGGAAGTCTGTGTTATCTTCTGGAATGTAATTTTTTAATGGCTTTTCCTATATTTTGTACTATTTCTGATGGTTATGAAGAGAGGTGTTGATGAAATGCTAATTGCACCTGATGAAAAAACCTTAACCTACTCTAGCAAGAAAGTGAAATTCTGTAAGTCTACTCAGCCACCTGGACTTTCTGTAGTTTTACCTTTGTAATCCCTGTCCAGGCTCTTCACACATATATTCTCCTAAGTCTATCTTGAGAAACTTTTTATTTATGGTTATTGTTGTCTAGTTTTTTAAAGGTTCCAGTTATAAAACTATTCATATCAAAACATGCATATCAAAACATGTATCTATTGTGTAGAGTTCAAGTTTTGATTCTATGTTCTTACCATAACAGAATCCTCAATGGCTTGTCAAAGATCTTTGTCAAGATCTATATTTTTTTTTTCCCAAAAAGTCTGACTTAGTGTGGATATTCCTAAATATAGATATTCCTGTGTGTGGTAACAGGTGGCTAGATTGTGTTACTTTAATGCCTTTTTAAATATGTGATACATAGCTCTATGGATAATTTGCAATGAATTTTATAAGTTGGTTTAATAATATACCTCTTAGGATGCATCAAGTTAGCTGATTGTCAGCTCATGTACACCGCTTGTGTTACTGCTTCACAAGAAGCATAGCCAGTTAAGAGTATTAAGGTCAGTGAACAGGTATTTGTGCTGTCACAGACTGGACAGTTTTGTCACCGTCTACCATTGCTGGAGTGGGATATTAAAACATGTTTTACTGTTTATTGTGCTGGACAAACACAGAGGAAGCACTACTTTTTGAGAGTTTTGGAAATGTCTTTGCAAATCTTTGTGACATTAGAGACCAGGTAGTGACGTAAGAGTTTGCAACTCTTGACTTATTTTCCATAAACGTTTTCTTTTCGCTGAGATATAGGTTAGAGAAGCTTAAAGGTACGTAGAATGGAACATGGGATGCTGTCTTTTCATCGTAATACTTTTTTATGACAGGTGTCACAAGGTAACATTCTTCGTGATTTTAGAGTTATTCTTTTAGTAGGTGAACAGATATTCAGCCTTGAGATTGTTTCAAGGTTTCATGTGATGGGAGTAATTAAAGCTGATGGAAGTTTGCTCTCAGTGAGCTGTTTAACATCAGTTCTTAAAACTGAGTTGCCCCTTGTGAGACCAACATTTGTGGGACTTGTTTCCTTGCTATTTAACACTTCACAGTGGCAAATACCAAGTACAAAAGTTAAAGCAAATGACACCTAATATATTCCGACTATATACCAAGAATTTTTTTTTCAATGGAAAGCTTACCTGTCACATCTGCTTCTATTTGGCAGAGTTGTAGCAGCCTGTCAATTGTAACAGGATGTTATTTTTCAGAATACAAAGAATCATGGTAACAAGATGCTTGCTAATTTTTTAGAGCCTTTGGAAGTTGTGACATTATTGTCTTAGACACTATTTACCTAGATGGTAAGATGGTTTTTGCTTTCCTGAGGCTATTTGACAGAAAAATGATCTGTGTAGCATTTCAGAGTATTTCTGATTTTGAAGATGGTAAAGGCACGTTTAAAATTGATGAAGTTGTGATCAAAACATTAGTAGTTGTCTGAAATATCTCAAAATTATTAGCAATGTCTTTAGAATCTGTAATAGATGAAAAATCCAGCAATTTAATCTACTTCTATTTCCACCCGCCTCAGAAAGACTTCAAAGCCAGTCTTTTGCAACTCAGATGTATTTTGGCAGACTTTCAGTTGTACCAAGGCTATTGTTCAGGGTTTTTTTGATTTTAAGCCAAATCATATTAAGAGACTCCACACAAGAGCTTAGTGAAAGATGGGGCACAGGTGATCAACATCCATTGTAGAAAGCCACGCTTCAGACTTGCATCTCCTGTATCCGTATTTTTGCAGTAGTCACAGGTTTGTGCTACCCTACAGTGCCTAATGCTATAAATTAAAAAAGTGGGACTTCACTTAAAATGAATTGTGTGGTAGTCCCTGAGTGATCTGGTTCAAGTCAAGAAGCATTTCAAAACATGATTCAATGAATAAATATGCGTTTGTATAATTCAGCTAATGTAATTTCAAATAACTTTAAAACCCTAAAATAAGTCACATCTCGCAACCCAAGTATTTTATACCTTATAGGCTTTCATGCTCCAGCAAGGGGAACATATGACAGCAGTTTCAGCTCTTTTTATGTGACATTTTTGCCTTAGACCTGTAGTGTTGCCTGTAAAATACTATTGTACATGTCCTGTGATATTTGTTCATAGTGTCTGAACTGCAGATAGGAGAAGAGCATGACTTCCTCTGGGTCTGTCATTTGGTGGCTGGCCTGCCACACTCATTATACCATGCCTTATGGAAACAAATGCAGAACCTCTTTTGTCAGCCTCCTAAATGCCAATAGTCTGACTGGGGCCCGAGGCTATTATTTCATGCAATTGCCTCGAGACCAAGTACAAGGAGTCATCAAACTGCTCTGGTGTGAGCTTTGTTGTGGATTTGGAATTTTGTTTATCTTCTCACATGCAGTAGTATTTATGGCAAGCAAGTTAGGGCAACAACAGACTGGGTGGGTAGGTGAGGGGAAAGGAGGCAAGTCAGCCCTCTCAGCCAGCTCTTGGCCCCTTGCCTGCTCCACTTCTCACAGTGGGAGTAAGGTGAGTGCCATGCTGCATACCAAAGCATGACCTGGGATCTGAAAGCATGAAATGTGGTAGTGGAACAAGATTGTTTGCTTAGTGGCCAGTGGAGAAAAATGAAGTATAGACAAATGAAGAGTAGCTTGGCGATTATGGCTAGCTCATAATAAACTTTGCTAACTGATAACTAAAGAGAACAGAAATGGGCTCAATATGAAGAGAAAGGAAGTCCATTTAAAAAAGGAAAGAAAGCCCTTAGGACTATAATTAACAAGCAAGAGCATAGGCCTGCTGTATTCATACCAAAATTAGAGGTTTCACCAGGAAGAACTGGTTCAGGTTTAAAGTGCTGAAAGAGTCTTATTGTCAGCATCAGTTACCCACAACTGTATGGCTGTAGAGATTTCCTGGCTTTAAATAGCATTTTTAATAAGAGTAATTAAAAAGTAAAATAAATTGGACACAATTCATGTATTTATCCACACTAATGTTTTTTAAAGGTAGAAAGTATTTTTATGCTTTCTATATAGGGATTTAGCCTCAAGATGGTCTGCTGTAAAGTTGCATTTCTGTTGTATTTAGAATAAGAATAAGAAGACTCTGTAGTGTATCAGATGTTGCTGAGTTAGCTGTATGACATTTTGAAAGAAATATGTAGTTCATATTAAGAATTTACTTTTCATTTTGTTTTGAATTCTAATCTTAAAATAATCAGGTGGAGATGTTTTTATACCGAAAAAGTGTTATGGCTCCATTTTCACAAAACCTTGAAGGAAGTGTGGAATTTTCTTTTTCACAAAGGTTGCAAAATAGTCTCAATTGAATCACATTCCTCAAGAGTGGCCTCTACATTCCAATAAGAAGGTGGAGAAAAAACTCTTCTTAGCAAGTGCAAGCATGTGATGGTGGATCCTGATGTTTACATTATTAGATTCTTAATTCAATGATTAATAAAGGAATGAATGCTACCAGAACGCAGGGAAAGCAGGATTTTTATTTCTCATGGGGAGGTAAAATGCAAATCTAGACTGATAGTTGAACTCCTGCATGTATTTCTGGTATGTAAGTTTCAACACTATTGAAAGACTCACTAGACTGAAAAAAAAAATCCAGTTGAAAATGCTTGAGCCTTTTAATAAGTGAAAAACACACTTGTAGACTAACTTATATCTGATAATTTTAAGGAGAAGCTGCAGCTTCTGTAGCAAGTTTGTATTACTGGAGGTTTGAGAAAATTATGTGTGTATGACACTGCATAGAGTTGGTGCTTCAGCTGTGCAAAATGGCACTAATCTGTATGGAATGAAAGTTGACACAGAAATTAGCTCCAGTGTGTTGAGTTCTGGTGCTTGCTTCAGAAAACTGCACACTACAGTTTTGCACTGCATCCCTTATGAGTTGTCTGAGACATTTTTACTCCTTATGTGAACTGTGCACAAAAAAATCTGTTGTTTACCTTCTCTTTATTCTTTACTTTTCTGAGATTCATTATTGTCACTGTAGTAAGTAATAAAAATTGACTAAGAATATGGATTTAATGCCCAGCTACCATTCTGTAGAATATATTTTCTCATGAAAGGTGCTGTTTCAAATAATCTGAAACTGGTTGAACTGGTTGAAGGTAATTTTTTTCGCCGGATTCTGCTGATTGTATAGTGTAAAACAAACATACCCCAAAACTGTCACTAAACTCAAACCTCAGCACAAACTCTGTGCCTCCAGAGGCAGTATCAAGGTGAAATGCAGTCCCCTGCCCAGCTCTGGGTGTCTGGGATAGCAGTACTGCTGTGGCAGTATATGGACTGCCTGTTAGAGAGTAGCTATTGTATTCTTTTGTGATTCGCATGAGAAAATTTCTTTATTCTATTTAGGTTTTGTAGATAACTCTGAAATGTTCACAATCAGTCACGTAAAGTCAGCGAAAGAATGTTCATCTCTTTTAAATAGTGATCTGCTCCCAGATGTTTTTAAAAGAAGAGCTTGTTCTTGTCCTGCTTGTTACTTGACTAGTGCTCTCATTGCAGTAATTTGCTGTGTTTGTTCTCCCTCATCCCCTGTCTGTCTTCTGAACCTTGGGAAACTGTCAACCAGGATTGCAGCACCCATGGCAGAAATTTCTGTGTTGAGCCTTAGTATTTTTTGTTACAAGAGGCTACTGCCACACTAGTAATATTTTGCATTAGAGTCTGTTCCGTTGTATTTTCCTGTTTTTATTAACAAAGTGAGATAACCCTGATGTGGGCCTTTTGGGTCTGGAGCATTCTGAAAAACAACCCCAGATTGTGTGAAGGGAAAACCCATTTCCTGTTCAGCTTTAATTTGAACAATAATCTGCCTGTCCCTTACCTTACTTCATCCTCTGCTCAAGTGCTGAAGTGGAGTCCTCCAAACTGCTTCTTTAGGACTGCTGTGATACCTTGCAACACCTTGCCTCAAGGGTGGAATGATTTCAAAGGGGAAGTAATGACAGATTTAGGAATGTGAGGATCACTAGGGAAACAAGAATTGTTTTATTTCAGGCTCTTTGGGCAGCTTTTCTGACTTAAAGCCAAAGCATTGCAGAGCCAAGGCTCACTAAAACCAGTGATTTACATCATTAGCTAAATCTTACTTAAACTTTTCATTACAGATCCCTAAATGCCTTAAGATGGTGCTGCATTTTACTGTACTAACATTTGGCTAAATCCCCACTGAAGCAAGAATCTTTCAAAAACAATTCTCTGAGGTTTGCCTTTAAGCCCAGTTTATGGGAAAACTTCCTAGACTTTTCCCAAATATGTTTATGCAAGAAATTCTGTTAAAGAATCACTGTTCCACTGTCTAGAGAAAACTCTGCATTAAGTTTGTGAAATACAAATATTTAATCTGTCATCCTTTGCTTTGCCAAACAAATAATATTTTTTTAGGAACTTCACCATTCTGATATGCTTTATTAATTTGTGAGAGAATAATATTACGCCCTTGAACTATAACAGTTGTCACTGCTCTTTTTCAAATCCAGAATGCTGATGTGTTTTCCTGGGTGAGCTATAATAATAATGTCATATCAGATCTTTTGGACTGAGTATCTGATAGCTCTTAAAGTAGCAAACTGGTAAAATATGATTGGGAATTATTTGCAGCATCCTTGCTTGACCTCACTAATGGCATTTGGGCACACCAGTCTTGGCAAGACACATCAACTGTATTTATCTTTGGCTTAAAAATGGGGGCATTGCATGTTGGTGGTTTGTTTGCCATCATTTGCCAAGTACTGTGTTGAATTCTGGTCCACTGCCAGGCTTGTTGCTGCTGTTTTAAATACTCTAGAATGGTGCCCGAACAATTTTACACGTCACGCTTCTTACTGTAAGTATTACCAGGGGATTTAAATAGTTTGTTTGACACTGCAGTTTATATTTTTAAAAAGAATCAAAATAAACTTTACTGTAACTAAGAAATGAGTTCATGGGGACATTGTTGTGAATGTGGCTGTAAGGTCTCAGAAAAATTGAGTATCTGTGAAAATATACAGGAGCAAAAGATGCTTATATGGGGCATGTAGAAAGTCTGGTACAAGCTTTACTAATCTCAGTGGAAAGATTTCCATTGTCTTCTGTACTAGTTATTATATTGGTCTCCTTGTCCTGCCATTTTAGACTGAATCATAGAAATTACTGGATTTTCCATTTCTAACTTAAATATCACATTATCTTCCAAATATATACATAGAAAGGGTCTGCGTTGTCTAGCTGACACAAGATTTTTCATTGTAGATGAATTAAGGTAGCAATGTGATTTGGCAAGAGAATTTTTGTTTGTCTTTAATTATTTTAGTCTGAATGGTGATTTTATCCTCTGGTCCCCATCCTGGATTTTTAATAATTTTCTTAAAAAGGGCTGGGTTTAGATATTGCCTTGGATTAGTGAAGGAGAGTCATTTACATTCTGGCCTCTTTTGTATTGATTCTCTGCTGCCCAAGTATATGAGTTCTTAATTACTCTTTGGAATATTGCCTACACTTGCATGTTCCACTTTCAACTAAGTATTGTTACTATGGGGCCAACAAATTCTGTCTGATTTTTTTGGTTTTGTGGTTCATTTTTTTTGTGGCTTTTTTTTAGAGGGGGGAGGGGGGGGTTGGTTGGGTTGGTTTTTTCTTTTTTTTGGTGTTCATTCCTCTTCTCTCTTTTCCCCTATATTTCTCCTTTGCTGGTGACATCTGCTATGTTCCACAGAATAAAATGGCTTGAACAGTGCCTTCCATAATAACTCTTAGGCTAGTGGTTTAGATCAGGGTTTAGAGCAGGCAGATACTGATTCTGTTCCAGTTCTCCTTGAGTCAGAGCCAATGGTCTTTTCTTCCATACAGAATGAGCACCTGGACTGTTGGGCTGGCTGAATAAAAAGGAAATGTCTCAAACACCAATACCTGTTGATAGTATTTTTCTAGTTTCCGAGGGAGATCACTTGCTGGGTAATCACACTTTCAAAGAACAGATACAGTTACAACAAAGTTTACCAGTTTAGCACTTAAATCTCAATCACGCTTGTTTTCCTGAGCTGAATAGTGCCATTGATTTCATTTGACCTGGTCAGATAAGAGACAAGGAAGGTATAAGGTAGCCCTGTAAGTACTTAACAGGCTTTTTACTTAAAAATAATCCACAATTTAGCTTTTATATTCTTGTGATATAGAATAAGGCCCAGATCGCAGCAAAAGAAGCATGACAATGAGAAGTAAAATTAGGTCAAAATGCAAGAATTAAAGGGATTAAGGAGACACACTAGGCTTAAGTAAAAGAATTGAGAACTCTCAGCAGTAACACTGATTGCCAATGACATGAGAACCTGCAGAAAGACGCTAATTCCTAGAGTGAACTGTAATAAGCTTGTGAAATTATCTTAGTAGTCAGTTGGAAATATTTTTGATTTGGAGATTCTGAAGAGCTCTACAGAAGGGACACTGGCTGCTGTGAAGAAATCCTGCTCACAGCTTGTTTAATTTCCCAACTTGTTTTAATCAAGAAATTCTAAACAGCCTTCAGGATAAGTTTAGCTTTTACCACTTCACTGTGTACAGTCCTCTAAAGATCCCACACAGATTCATTTGAGTTGTAAAAAAATGTATGCAGGAAGTTTCTGGATTTCTATAAAAATTAGGTTGATATTTATACAAAGAGTGATAAACATCACTGAAACAAACTAAAGATACATGAAAAACAGCATTCCAACAAGGAAAGTTAATGAGTAATAATCTATGGAAAGATGCTAAGAATCAAATTAATTTAAAAATGGAGAAGATATAATGATGGCATATATTGTCATCGAAGTTTTGCAATATGTGCATCTTGATTTACAGTATTCTCACTGGTGCAAGTTTCTGTTTGCCTTGCTAAATATTATAAGGGCCATTTTTGCCTCATCAACATCTGTGTTTTTTCTGGAGAAATTAAGACAATTATTTTTGTTTCACAAGCCCAAATTTTGCTTGGACACTGTTCAAATTTTCCCTAAAATTATATTACCTGTTATTTATGATTGGCATTGGGGTATGTTAGGGAGTGTTTTGGTTGACTAGAGCTTAACAATGGTGGTAGTAAGGTAGAGTGTTTAGGAATCAAGGAAAGGGCATCAAGGTAGATATCCTGGTGAGAGTCTGTTGTAGTGCACCCAATCAGGATGAAAAGGCAGATGAAATATTCTATGACCAGCTCTGAGAAGTCTCACATTCACTAGCTCTTGTTCTCTTGGGGGAGAACAGTTTGTAGCATGTCTGCTGTAGGTCCAGTACAGCAAGGAGGAGGCAGTGTAAGGAGGTTCCTGGAATGTATGGAAGACAACCTCCTGACACAGCTGGTCAAGGAGCCAACCAAGGGAAGTGCCCAGCTGGACCTGCTGATTGTGAGCAGGAAAGAACTAATGGGAGTTGTGGTGGTTGGAGGCTGTTTTGAGCACAGCTATCGCAAAATTAATGAGTTTAAAGGAACAGGATCAACAGAACTGCCACCTTGGAGTTCTGAAAGGCAGACCTTGGCCTGTTTAGGAGTGTGGTTGACAGAGCCTCTTGGGAGACAGTCCAGAAAGGCAGAGGGGACAGGAAGGCCACACATTCTTCAAGAAGGAAATCTTAAAAGTGCAGAAGTAGGATGTCCCCATGTGCCAGAGGTAGAAAAGAAGACCATCTTGCTTGAACAGAGAGCTTTGGCTGGAACTTGGGGAACAAGATAGCTTATCACCTTTGGAAGAAGGGGCAGGCAACTCAGGAGGAGTACAAGGATAATGAGAAGTTACACAGGGAGAAAATTAGAAGAGCCAAATCCTGAGTAGAGCTTAATTTATCTACTGCCATGAAAAACAATAAAGTTTCCATTAATAGATTAGTGAGAAAAGGACTAAGGAAAATCTCTATCCTGCATTGGGCGTGGGGAGAAAAACAATGACAAAGGATGAGGGACCAAGTTCACACTCAGTAAGTTTGCTGATGACACCAAGTTGGGTGGGAGTACTGATTGTCTTGAGTGCAGGAAAGCTTTGTGCAGAGATCTGGACAGGCTGGATTGATGGGCCAACGCCAGCTGGAAGAAGTTCTACAAGGCCAAGTGCTGACTCCCATTCTTGGGTCAAAACAATCCCATGCAGTGCTTAAAGGCTGGGGGAAAAGGACCTGGGGAACTGGTTGAAAACAGTGGACATAAGGCAGCAGTGTGCCCAGGTGGCCAAGAAGGCCAATTGTATCAGCAATAGTGTGGCCAGCAGGACCAGGGCAGGGATTGTCCCCTGCCCTGTTGTACTCAGCACTGGTGAGACTACACCTCAAATCCTGTCTTTGGTTCTGGGCCCCTCACGACAAGAAGGACACTGAGAATGTCCACAGAAGGGCAACAGAGCTGGTGAGGTGTCTGGAGCACAACTCCACTGAGGCACCTCTGATGCAGTTGGGAGAAAAGGAGGCTCAGGGGAAACCCCACTCCTCTCTACAACTGCCTGAAAGGGTGTAGTGGGGTGAGAGTTGGCCTCTTCTCCCAGGTGACAAGTGACAGGACAAGGGGAAATGGACTCAAGTTGCACTAGGGAAGTGTCATGGTTTGAAAGCAAAACGAGTGAGAGCTCCAAGTCAGAAATACAATTTAATAGGAAGAAGAAGAAAAGGGTAAAATAAAATAAATGCAATAATACAAAAGACCACTGACAGAGTCAGAATACAACCTGAGTGGGATGATGGAAGCAGTGATCCCGTAGAAAGGTCTGGTAGCTCTGATCCTCTGGGATTGTCCCAAGTCCCAGATTATATCCAGGTGAGAATGCTTGGCTCCTCCCCCTGGGCAGAGCATCTCACAATGGGACAATGAGTCATACAGGGGGTCCTTGATGGCCCATTAAAGTGAGATAACTATGATATCTATGAGTCATGCAGTAGGCCATTAACAGAAGACCCATTAACAGAAGGCACCTTAACAGAAGAGAGAGGGGGAACCTGGAAGAACACTGCTTCAGCAATTGGTTTCAACAGTTCATGAAGATGTTGATAGAATATTTTGTGCATATCTTACACTACAACCCAGAACAGGAAGGTTTAGATTGGATGTAAAAAAAAAAGTTTTCATGGGAAATCTCATCAGACATTGGAACAGACTGCCTAGGAAAGTGGTTGAATCCCCATCCCTGGAGATATTTAAGAGACATGTGGATGTCATGATTTAGTGGTGGACTTGGCAGTGCTGGGTTTGTGGTTAGACTCAGTGATCTTAAAGGTCTTTTCCAACCTAGATGATTAGATGATTTTAGGAAATTAAAAGCCAGGAATGATACAAGCAGAGTGAAAATCCTATTAAAGTAAATTAATTAATTTGACTTGTGTTCATTATTGTTTGGGTTTGGTCTAGATCAGAATATCTTAGAGTGGTATAGTGTGGCTTGTTTTCTCTAGGGTTTCCATCAGTTAATTTTTCTTTAACAGATTTAACTAATTAGTCTTTGGGTTTATTACTAGAAAGGATTTCATTTAGCAGTAGGCCCTTAGGAAGCTCTTTGAAAAGACACAAAAAAAATTTTCCCTTCCTGAAGAAGGATTTTGACTTGTTTAAGTTCAAGTCATTAGTAAAACATTAATTCAGTCAGCTTGATACACCATTGCCCTGAATGTTTGCCAGGATTCCAATCTCAGTAACTCTTAAGTCAAGTACCAGTGTAGTAGCACTTCTGTCGCTGCTGGGTAATGCACATTTTCTTCAAGGCTGTAGGAATGCTGTTACCACACACTTTGCTGCCTCTCTAAAGCTTTGTAGTTAGGGAGTAATATAATAATTAGAGAGAGAATTGTAAGGATACCTTTAAAGAAACATCTGAAGCTTAATTCAAAGGTCAGTGCCTCCAGTGAGGCTCTTTATGCCTCAAGCTTTTTGGTTTGATCCTCCAGTACTGGTATCTCTGAGAATTTTTTTTTCACTCACTGCTATGGTGTTCAAAAGTATGTTGTGCAAGATAAGATTGTCACAGCTAAAAGCGTGCTGTTATTCACTGTCCCTAAAATTATTTTGCCCTACAAGTTTTTATTTTATGCCCTTCAAGGTATTTGATTTCTTATTCTTGTGTCTGTTTTTTTTCAGCAGAGCTTGTGAACTTAAGAGCCTGAGACACTGTAACCAGTTTAAAAAAAAAAAAACCAAACCTGAAGTACTCTGAATAATATTTCAAGACTTTCCTGGGCTTTGTGTTGAATTCAGTCAATCTCTATGCTGTTTAGCCTCAGTAATACCCTTCAAATTGGCTCATCCTGACCATAGAGGATTTGTAGTACTCAAATACGGCACTACAAATTTGAGTACAAATAGTACTCAAATGTGTGCTCAAATACGTCCCTTCTGAGAGAATTGCACTGAGAGTGTTTTGTGCAGAGATATAAGATCCTAGTGAAAAGGACGTGTTCCTGACAGATGCAAAGTGCATTATACTCAGCTTTGTCTTTACGGATAGATGATGCAGTGTTGTACATTTAAGATCCAAATGACAGAACTTCTCTAGTGGGCATTTTGGGTGGGATTTTGTCCTGGATTCATCCTGATTAAAATCCTGTACTTGAAAATTGAAAGAAGCCTCAAACGAATCTACAGCTGAGAAATGCAAACCCATTGAATGAAATGTTGAAATTGTAAAACTTTCAACATCTTGAGTAATAAACAAATGCAGTTTTAGGCTGTTAGTCTCTATGTAGTTACTGCTATTAAAGTAGCTTGATAATCATCAGTCATAGGAACTCTGCTTGAAATCATATGATAAAATTATTTCCTTCCCTCGATTGCTACTGTAACCACCTAGTAAAGCAAATAACTCTTAGGTATGCAACTTCTGATTTGTCATGGTTCTTTACACTTCCCTTAATTACACACGTAATCCAGGCCTTATTCACTGTTTTGAGGTCCCCCGATTCATCTAAACATCTGAGGAGGAGACAGCCCTGCATCAATATCTGGTTACTGAATTACTGAGATATCAGGTGACTGTCTTATTTTCTGATGCTGTCTGCTTCTAGGGAAACTTCATTTAACTGGGGCACCTCAGAGATTGCTCTTGTGTGATACATCTGTTTGTTGTTAAGCAGACTTCCCTTGGCTTCCACAGCTAAAAGAGAATAAATCTAAATCTTCTGTGGACTTGACTTATATTTTTAGTAAGACTGTTTGCACAGTCTTTGGGATGGAGCTGCTTTTCCTAGCTGAGACATTCTTTTCCAAATGCAGATGGAACCTGATTTGACCATACATGGCTTTGCTTGATTAGCCCCTCATCAACAGGCAATGTATTATTTAGGTAAAAAATAGCTTCTATACTGTTTTTTCCTGCACTTCTTCAGTTTTGTGCTTTGCATGGAAGATATGGACATTGGAGGAAAAAGAAAGCATCTATATATTCTTTGTTTAAAATAAAGCAAAAGTAAAGCACCTATATATTCTTTGTTTAAATCTTATCGTTTTCATCCTTTTGAGTACTTTTGAATACAGTAATTTTAGTGTAGCTTTTCTTTCAATTAATAATTTTGACTTGCGAGGATTTTTTTGTTTTGTTTTTTGTTTGTTTCGGTTTTGGTTTTTGTTTGTTTTTTTGTTTTGGTTTTGGGGTTTTTTTTGAGGCTTTTTTCGGCCATGTTTGATGACTCCAGAAAGAGTATCGATATGGTAAGGTTGAGTATTAGGCACGCAGATAACTATAAAGAGTTAATATAGGCTTTTTTTTCAACAGCATTTGGCATAGCAATGCATTAAAAAATTATCTTAAACATTCAGCAAACGCTGAGTTTTATAAAATTGACAGTTTGGACAGTTTATAATGTTTTCCTTGAAGGATTGTGGAACTTGGTCAAGTTTCACAAAAGCCGGGGAGAGCAATTTCCTGAGAAACCTTGTTTCATGAAACTTAACAGTCATGGTGATCTTGCTAAACAAAGAGTCTAAGCTGCTTCTGGTCTGCTGGCAGTTTTTGGATGTTTGATTTCTATGTTTCACCCATGTTAGGAAGTGGCAGGGATCAGTAGTTGGAATTTGAATGCAGAACAATTCAGCTTAGAGATGGGAATGTGGTTTTTAGGAGTGGATGATCTTAACTGGTAACAGATTTCCAAGGCAAGTGGTGAGTTCTGATGTCTTCAAGAACAGATATCTTACAGAAAAAAAAAACAAACCAAAAACAAAACAAAAAGCAACCCACCTGTGAAACTACATCCAACACAAAGTTACTGAATGGATGTTCCTTTTTACCTTCTCCTATGTTCTCTCAATACAGAAGATCAAGCTAAATCATTGCAAATGCCTCTTTTGGCCTTGAAATCAACAGAGCAGGAATTTGTACAGCTCTCAACTGTTACTGATTTTGCCTGCATCTAGAGACAGCAGCAAATCTCTCCTGGAAACTTAGTGAGAAAAAACTGAAAAGAGAATATATCATTTGCAGAAAATTCTTATCAGTTTTGTTCTTCCAAATTGTATATTTAAGAAACAATCCTTACTCCTCCCTGACCCTCCTCCAAGATCCTTAAGGAAATTAAGAAGTGCTATTGTGAAAGTCATAGAAGGACCTTTAAATCACACAGCTAAGAAGCCAAGAATTCAAAGAAGATAAAATGAAACCTGAATGGTACAGAACTCAAAACTTGTGGATTGTTATAGCTTTTCATATAGTCAGTAGTTATTATTTGTTTAGTATTTCAACATACAATCTTATCCTGCTCCTACCTACACACACTCTTGTAAAGTATATCTTTCTAATCTTAATGTTATCTTAACATTTTTCACCTCAGGGAAATTTTTGCAAAGAATTCTGTAAGTAAGCAGCACTTGGAAAAAAACCACTGAAAAAGAACATGGAAACCTAACAAATTTGACCAAAATGATTTTTAAAACCTTTTGTAATTAACAGTTAAAAATGCCTTAAATTTGCTAAATTTTATCTATTTTTTTTTTTATGTTCAAAACCCCATAATGTGCCAAATACTCATAAAATAATATTTTATAGAATTAAATATTTTTATGGAATTCCATTTTTAATCCTGTTGTTCTTAGTTAGATCAAGTTTATTCTGACATAATCAAGTGAAATAACTCCATCCTTATGTAAATGAGCATAGAACCAGACAAGCCATATTTCTACCCCCTTTCGAACCCAATTACTCCCACCAACGTGTGCCCTGCCTGATTAGTGTCTTGCTTGGAAGAGTTCAGCAGATCAGAGATGTCATGTTCATCACACTGATGGCTTCTCTGTGGATGTGCTGTCACATGATACCAAATGTGGGGATATGGATGACTTTCTGCTCTGATTATGGGATGTCTTTTTTCCTGCTTCACTCCTGTTTGTTTTTTTTTTTTCCCCACATAATGCTGAGGTTGCTTTGGTGAGTAGCATGGCTCACAGTTCAGTCTTGACTTTTGGATTTTTGACATGCCTGAACTGGCTTTGCACCTGAAAAAAAGCAGGTATTCCTCCTTCAGTGCTAGGCTTTGCATAAATAGTTCCTTACCCTGACCGGTGCTTACAGACACTGTTTTCCAGTCAGCTACACTGAGGGGAGACTGAGAGCATACTGCTTCAAGCAGCAGTTAGGTTTAAAATATATAAAACAAACACATTTCTTCTGCATCAGAAGGACTCCAATTTTTGATGAAAAATAATTATTTGGAGGGGAAAGATGGTCAAGAGATATTTTCACACTTCTGCAGAACGCTTTTTAGGTCAACTTTTGGTTCTCACTGATCACAGTATCTGAAACTACAGCTTTCAGGCCCAACCCACCTTTCCAGTGTACAACTGATAAGAGATTGTCAAGAAGCTGATAAGCACAAGCTTAAGGATTAAGGGTAAAATAAAGTATATGGGGTGGGCTTTCAGTGCAAAGCGGTGTCCATGAGTAAATGCAGATTTTCTTCCTTTTTTGTTTTTTAAATATCTTTCTCTGGACTTCTTTTAAAATCCTTCTCTTAAATACACAGTTTAGTTGTCCTTGCCTTATTTCTTACTAAGATTAAAAAATAATAATAATTTCTTTTCCCCTCCACAAATACATTATCTCTGAGAATTCCCCTTTGGGTAGTGTTGTTCAGCTTCATTACAAAATACAAGGTAATACGCTAAATGACATAGAATAGGATACACAGGAGGAACAAAGGCATGATTAATTGCTTGTGTTAGCATATTTGTTTTACTTCAAGCTAGCTGCATATCTTAGAGTAGAGTAGCAGAAGCCATGGCATGAATTCTAACATATGTTTGTCCAGGCACAAATTTTCTGTGCATTGTTGTTATACATGCTAAATAAATAAGAAGCATTGCTAAAACTCACATTTCAATCCCTTAATTGCTAATGTTTGGGTACTAGCTAGATCAAGCTAGCACAGGTATACTGTCCTGTACTCTTACTAGTTTCTTAATTTTTCTCAAGATTTAGGTTTGGAGGGAGCTTGTAGCATACTTCCCTGGGCACTTTTAGTTTTTGGGTTTTTAAATGCAAGATCTGAAGGGCCATGTGTTTTTGTAGTCTGCTCATTTATTACATTTTAACAAAAAATATTCTCAATGTACAAGTGTTGCTTTTTCAAATTCAGAAGGAAAATAAAAAGGATGGGAGTCATATGTTTTAACAAAGATGTCCAAATGTATGGCTGCAAATCTAATGGTAATTTTGGGATCTCTTTATAGTTAATGGAGTTGTTAAGCTGGTTAAATAAGGGTGATTCATCTCAGTCTAAGAAACAAGCTAATAGATTCATTGAATTGCTTTCCTGAGGTGCTTATTTCTCCATTTATGTCATGGAGACATCTTGACTACTAGTAGAAATTAGAAAAAAAAATGTTGCATTTACATACATAGTTCTGTAACTATTGCTGAAATTAGTGTTGTGGGAAAATGTAGTTATGAATAATACTAAAAATGTTTATGCAGTAATTTCTTTGCATTTGTTTAATCTTAACTATATATTGCTCAGAAAACCTAAATTCATGTTAGGTATTTTGCCTTTCCTGGAACTTGGAGATGGTTCCTGGTTTTACTTTATTTCTTTATGAACTTAATTACTGCAAAATATGCAGTAGATACTGAGGAGAGTTTTAATGAGTTATGGAAATTAGTAAAAGTAAGATTGTGTTACCTTTTTCTTCACTGTAAATTTGGCAAGCCCCTTTCATTTGCAGTGGCCATTCCTTTTATCTAAATAGCTGGGAAAGAATACAGAGATAATTTTTGATGTAATGAAATACCAAGAAGTTGTGAATCAGATAAAAAAAATGCTTAGAAGTGCAGGAAAAATTTTTATCTTATATATGTAATCCTTTAATACATGAAATGATTAGAGCAAATAGGGAGTTGAGCACTGGACTACAAGATTGAAAGCAAAATACTGCAAACACTTCTTTATGAACCTTTATCTATGTTTTTCTAAATACTTAGGTGAGTATAGAGTGTCCTGATCATGTATGTTTATATGCATGTGCATACAAAAAATGCAATGAAAATATTAGCTGTGAAGTTAAAGGAAGACATACTGAATATTCTGAACATTCTCAGCTATTAGGAGCATAATAAATAATATTAATAGAAAAGAAGCTGTTACTTTCCAGTTCTGTTTGTGTCTTCAAGTGGAGAAAGGATGGCTTTGAAATGAAGTTGCTTAAATAAATTTTATTCCTAATTTTTTAACCTTGGTATGTGACTTCATCCCAGTCGTAGATTCATGGAATAACAAAGTGCTGGGCCCATCTCTGGAGATAGTTTAGTCTGATACCCCTGTGCAGAGCAGCATCAATTAGAGCAGATTTTCCAGGAATGAGTCCAGTCAGGTTGGAAGTATCTCCAGGGCTGGAGACTTCCACATCCTCTCTGAACAATCTGATAAAAAGCTTGGACACCCTTACAGTAACGAAGTGTTATTGTCATGTTTGAATGCATCTTGTTGTTCAGTTTGTCTCCATTGTTTCTTGTCCTGTCTCTGGGCACGTTCAAGAAGAGCCTGACCTCCTCTCATTACACCTACCCATCAAGTACTTACATGCATTGTTGTGTTTCCCACCTGAGCCTTCTCTTCCCCAGGCTGAACAATAGTAACTCTCTCAATCTCTCCTCAAAAGTTAGGTACTCCAGTTCCTTAATCACCTTTGTGGCCTTTCTTGCTCCAGTATGTCCATGTCCCTCGTGTGTTGATCTCGGTGCTGGGCCCAACACTGCATACGTGTCTCTTCATGAATAGAAAAGAAGGATCACATACTTCAGCCTGCTGGCAGGTCATCCTAATGCAGCCCAGAATGCTGATTATGTTCATACTATCATGGGTCAAGCTAGATAAGTCCAGGGCTTGTATTGTGGCAGTAAGAAAAAGAATCTATTCCCTGTTACTTTGTTTGTGGAGAAGCAAAAGTCTAGTATTCAAGTGTACAAACTACCACAAATGTGAGTGGCTTACAAAGTTTACGTGCAAGGAGGATTTCCAAATTAGTGTGAATCACTCATAGCTGAGATAGGGTTAGAGACTGTTTTCCATGTTCCACATGGAAATGGAGCATGGTTAGAAACCACCAACTGTAAGCAGAACTGTATGTAAGTCTGTTTCATTGTAGGATTCTGGGGAAATCACATAAAAGGCTTTGTTAGCTGCTCACAAGATCTATTACCATTTATTACCTTGGCTCATGGCAAAACAGCTGCAAGCTGTTGTTTCCTCTCTTCCTTCTCTGTATGAATATTATAGGCTGGAACTTCTACAGAACGCTTTTTAGGTCAACTTTTAGTTCTCACTGGTCACAGTATCAGTGAGATTCATATAGAGATTCATGTCCATAATGGCTGGCAAAATTAGAAGAATCAGAGTTGGGAGGCAAACTGAAAAGTGTTAATTTTTCTTTTAATTTAGCTATCTAAAATTAGGAGACTTTAAAAGAATAATGTAAGACAGAGGTATGAAAGGATATTCTAATTCCTTCCCTAATTTTTAATTTAGATTAATGAATGAGATGCTGTTTAGGTAAGAGGAGTAGGAGGGGGAGAGGAAATCCAAAATCCTTGCCACCTGGTTCTTAACCCTAAACATGATGCCTCCAGAGTTTTGGTGATGAAATGTAGGTATCTCTAGAGGACATTTTAGGTCTTATGCAGGCCAAGTAACCCTTGGGAGTTTAATTCTCTCCATCACCTGTTTACGGAGTTTACAGTGGTTGAGTTCCTCCCTTAAAATGTGGTTTGGTGATATAGTCAAATTTGACTTGATGACTTACTGCTGCCACGCGAGCAAGATCCCCCTCTCCCTCCCTCATCCTTTCCTATCTCATCTCACAGCAGTTTATAGCATGCTAGGTTGATTCACCTAACTGTTCCGGCAGAGAGCCAGTGGGGTTTTAGGCTAGTGGTAGGGTGCTGAACTGGTTTACCAGGCAGGCAGGGATGAGCAGCAGGGAGACCACGCATTTAGGAATGCAGAGACCAGAGGAGATGGGAGAGAAATGGAGTCTCCCCTGTTGAGGGCTTGAGGTGCTCTATTGGTTCAGCTCAGTTGTCCAGCTGTGCTGCTGCCCACTCAGTTCAGATGGGCCTTCTCTGGCTGCTGGAGGCAACAGGAGACTGTGCGCAGGGGATGTTCTACCTCCTCATTTCATCTGGCTATACCTGTTCTCTCTGGGCGAGCACAAGTGATGGTGCAGCCACATGCAAAAGCATGTGCTCCCCCTATCTCCAGCATCCCATAATTAATCACCCTGAAACCATCTTAAAACTACATTCTTGGGCTCCTCAGGCTAAGAAGAATTGATCAATGAATGAACAAACAGCTTTCCAGCTACTCCTTTAAACATAATAATAACACGTATTTGTCTGACTAGTGGCTTAGGAGCTGAGAATATAAACTGAGTCTGTTTAATTTGTACAATGATATTCCAGTGTGACATCTCCATTAGCACTTAGGCAAATGTTTCTTGGAGGTTGAAATATGCTGAAAGAGACTGTACGTTTTGTAATAATCATCTAAATATTAAAAAGAAGAAAATAATTTAAAAAAAGGTGAAAAATTATATACATATTTGTGCTATTTAGGAGAAAAAAATTTAAATCTGCACATGAGAAAAAGCATAGATGTAGCATTGCACACATAAAATAGAGAAAGTTTTATGTCTAATCAACAATATTCTAATAATTTTGATTAAATGTTTAAATAATTTTAATTGTTTAATAAGGGAAGCTCTCCCATTTCATTTAGAATGTTGCACTAGTGTTGGTGATTGATTTAGTTTGGAATTGAGGTAACAAGTGATGAAAATGTAGCTTAATTGCTCTTGTGGGAGGAACATTGTGCTGCAAGTTGATTATCACTAGATCAAAAATGAGTTAAACATTTTAAGTACCTTACACAAGATGGTGGTTTGAGTGTGGTAGGAGACGTGCAGTTAGATCATTGAAGTCATGTGTTGTGCACCTATATGTGTTGGGATTACAATCCTATGAAACCTGTGCAGTAGAGAGATCCAACTGGCTACGTCTCATGTTCTAGCCTAATAAATGGCATCCTTTACATCAAATATTTGATTAACAAGTTAAATGTGGCATTCATGTGAAGAGTACATCATCAAAACAATCTTTGTTTGAGATGGCAAAGCATGCAAGGAGTGGTGAACCAAATCATTAGGCAAATGCTTTAGTATTTCATAGAATCATAGAACCATCAAGGTTGGAATAGAATTTTAAGATCATGAAGTCCACCTATCTACCCAGCAGTACCACTGAAACCACTAAACCCTATCACCCAGAACTGAGTGAAGGCTAATGGAGAACCACAGTACCACAGGACTTTTCAAAAGTAGATTTTTTTCTTTCTTTTTAAAAAAGAAATCAATCAATCAATCAATCAAACAAACAAACAAAACTCCCCCACAAAGTACATCCTCTTAATTTTTAAGGAAAAGGCCATGCGATTTCCAGAATTCATACATGTTCTCTATTGCTTTGTGTAAGTAGTTACTGGTGGTGTGCATGTCAAGACAAGGTGATCTCCCACCTGGTCCTGAGTCAGTGGCTTTGCAGTGTTGGGGATGAAGGCAGGAGCCCATGCTCGCAGGCCTGTACCCAGGAGAGAAGGGCTTCTTCAGAAATCAGCTGAGAGTACTCAGCTTTTGCATTGAGTTTGCACTGAAGAGGCCTTTCTCTCCCTGCAAGGATTTCAAGGGAAGCTGTGGAGGCAGGTCCAGACAGTAGCCAGAGGTACTGCCATAATGAAACAAGAAATTGCAGCATGTCTGTTCAGACATGCAGTGTCTGTAGAGATGCCAGCTATCCCCTCTGCGTAACAAAGGCAGTGCTGCCTCCAGAGATTTCTTCCTGAAGGTATCTCTAGAGACAGTGCATGCACGTGCATGCCATATTTCCTTTTTGTGTTTGTACTTGGTTGCATTTTTTTTAATCTATCATAATGTCATACTGTATATAAAATTCCTGTACTTTACATTTTCATATGCAGCCATGATGAGGTGTCTCAAATTTTCCATACCATATAATAAAAAGCTATTTTATAGCTTAATAGACATGCTTTGGTTTGAACAGAGTGTCTGAAAATATTATATTATTGTTGCAGGTAACCAGGTTGGTTTTGCATGAAAATAAAATGTAATCTTTTTGTACTTCTAGAGAAGATGATCTGGTAATCTGACTTCCAAAACTATTTTGAATATTCATAAATATTCTGATCTGCGTCAAAGCACACCAAAATCCTCTATTCTTGATAGATTCTGTGTGTTAATCACAGCAGACTAATTGTCAGATGGAATAATGACTGTACCTGAGCTTAGTTTACCATCTGGATGAGGTACCAATAACACTGTAGCCAAAACAGCTTGGGATTCAGATTGATCTGCAAAAACATTCTGCAGGTGTTAGTATTGAGTCCTACATTGCCACTGCCAGAGAGGTTTTTTAACTAACTAGTTTAAAGCTAGGTGCCTTGTATCTGTATGTGATCCATACAGATACAGCATGCACAGTGGCAATGTGTGGTACCGAAAATTGGGAGCTGTTGATGGTTAGAGCTCCCTTTCTCTGTGCTGAGGGTTGTGTATGATGTAGAAACTGACTCCACAGCATGGGTGTGTTCTGCTCCAGTGTACTCACTGAGACATTGGCAAAGCAAAGGAGCCCATGTGAGCACAAGGGTCTGAACATACCTTCTTTTCCAGTGAAAAACCATGACACTTTTTTCTTTCAACAAACATATCTAAGCTTGCTGACTCTGCTTGTCACCAGTTTTGTCCGTACGCTCTTCCTGAAGATAGTAGTAATGTAGTAATGACCCTTTTGAGAAAACAAGTTCTGACTGTCATTTACTAGAGGAAACAGGTGTGGTGGTTTAATAAGTTACTAAATCCCCTTTTGCCAGAGGTAGCTGCTCCTTCACAGAATCAGCAGAGTGGTATGCATATGTTATTAAGTCCAGAGTTAGTCCAGCTCTGTAGCAGTGCAAGATGGAGATGCTGAACTGTGGGTGTTTTAGGGCAAGGACGCAGACTCTGCTTCACCAATGCTGCTGGAGGTCTGCCAGTGATGTAGGAGAGGGTATACAGCTGTGGAGGGTAATGTCTTAGAGATGCCATGGCAAAATTTGCCAGGGCTTTCCTGTCCGATATGGTCACGAGATCAAGATTCACATCAGAATGTACAGTATCATGCAATTCATTAAGAGCTTTTATTCACCACTCATTTGAAGTATGTGTTGTTTTGTCTGGCCAGTCCAAGTTAGGATAAGCTGCCTAGAAACCTATCCTGACTGCACACAGATTTAAAACACCACAATCTAATTAACATTGAATCCACCACTCTCTTAATTCAGAAATCAGAAAAATCAGAAAAATACTGTTTCTGTATTTTTCATTGCAGTTATGGACATTTTCATGTTGGTACAATACAGGATATAAAAAACATATTATGAAAAGCAATCTGTTTTTAATGAGCATAAACAGTAAAATTCAAATTTAAAATTTTATTTTAAAAGTATGTAGTTTTAGCAATGTAAGATAAGTTCAGGTTCACCTATGAAGGGGTTGTTTTCAAGTCAGCAATCTTTGGTCTCTGGGCGTGACACAGATGCAGTCAGACTTTTGCGCTTTAAAGAAATAGCTCTTATAAATAGTGCTTCATATTTAAAGAAATAGGATAATATCATGAGCATTACAGTGCCAGCAATTCTTTTTACTACAGAAATATTTGCATTGCCTGTATCTGTCATATCAAATGAAGGATATATTAAAATATATTTATATCTCATATGCTAACATATACTTAATGGTGAAATGCTTTGTTGAGAGGGAATTGAAGTTTGGATCTAGTGATTCACAAGTAGAACTGGGAATATGAATATCAAGTACAATAGGGAGTAACATGCAGCATAAAATAAGAAAAATAAGAATAGAAGCATGAAAATTATGATTTGGACGAAATGGGTGGATGTGTTGGTGCAGATGCAGCTACATGAGGAAAAGCTTGACTTTTAGATTTTAAGTTATAGGGAAAGAACCAAAAGAAGGTTTTTAGTAGAGAAATAAAGAGAGTCTGAAAACAAGTGCTATACATCCAGCAACAGATTAGAAAAAAAATGTGGGTTTAATTTGTTACAAAATTAATTTAAGTAATAGAAGCAATTTTCCCTTGAGTAATATGAAGTTAAGGTGCTTTCTGTGGTACTGCAGGTACCACAGGTAATGATTTATGGAGCCTACAGAATTACAGTAATCAGAATGTGATTTCTATGTAATTTTTCTTTCTGTGCTGCCCTTTTTTTGCCAGCTGCAGCTTTAGCTATACATCTACATCTACATCTACATCTACATCTACATCTACATCTACATCTACATATACATATACATCTCTTCCATAACTTACAATGTAAGCTAAACTGGGAATCTTTTTTTTTTTAAATATGGACTTAGTTTGGAATATCAAGTTTAAATGCCACTCTTTACAATACGGTTACATTTTAGTATGTCTTTTGTTTCTCCTTATGTGTTTTAATGGGAGCCCTATCATCCCAGGCAGAAATGTGTTCTTGACAGTTTTGTTTTAAAAGGGAAAAGGTCTTACTTTGGGATCTTTGAATTTTTTTATGAGTGGATTTTTTTAATGTGCGACTGAGAATATTCTCTGGCTTCTCCTTTAATCATCAGAAATAAGTCACACTTTGTAAGACATATTACAAGAATTTAGAATTATGTGTGTGTTTAATCATCAGGTCCTTTATTAGATGCAACTGGTGGGGTTTCCATGAAGTAGATTGGAAGATTTACCTGAGTGCAGACTGGGCATTAGAACTCCCTGAAGGTGTGTCTCTCTGCACTGTGACCTGGGTCCTTGAGGAGATTTTGGCCTGCAAGTGATCCAGGTCTGCTTGTGAGTGTTCATGTTGCAGGGCTGGGGTCATCCCTGCCAAGACTTCCAGTGCTGGAGCACAATGCTTCCAGTGTTGGAGCACAAGAATGGGTTCTTATGGCCTCACTGCACTGAGCTGCTCTAGGATGTTTGTTTTCCTAAGTTGTGAGAGTCTCTGGACACACTGGTGTTGAAGTGGTGTTCTTGGCTTACACAGAAGTGTCCTACGCTCTCAATCCATTCCATCTGTTCCAGTATCCAGAGTGCTCCAGTGACTGCTTTACCCAGAATGATCTAGAAATTCAGTGGCACAGGAGCCTCAGAAAGTGAGATAAGTTTTAGCAAGATGATTGCATAGTTTGGGTGCAGATGTGGCAAAGTGGAGACAGATGAAGCAATGGCTGCAGATTCTCTAAAGAGGAGCTGAGCTTCTAGTTCAAATTGCAGTATTAATATTCTGACCAATCTCACACTGCATCCATCTATTCATGACTGTTCTTGTTCAGTCACATGCTCCTTTTTGACGAGATTTTAACTTTATAAGTAATCAGATGGATGACTACTTAACCAGAGTAGTTCCCCCAGACTGTCTTTTTGTTTGTGTTCTACCAAGTGATTACAATTTTAGACATCCCTGGAACAAATGAAGCATGATAATTGGAAATTGTGCATATGGATGTAGAGCTCACTGAAGCTTTTTGATAATCTGCCATGAATGCTAGTTTGCATTAGGCTGCCAAGAACTGTGGCTGTGGCTGATCAGATTGTTATCACCAACTAAAACAGAGATGTCCTGTGTGGAGTTGAAGGCTTAAGGAGGTGTTTTGTCTTTTCGTTGCCATATTCTTTGGCATATGCTGCAGGCACTGAGCATGAGGCCTAGAGCTTTTGTTATGCAATTGCAAGGAAATTTCACACTGTTTTCTATGGCCATTACAGAGGGTTAGGAAAGTACTGTTGTCATCATGTAGGCTGCTTCCAAGGAAGCAACCAACATAAGGAATGCTTTGTGCTTTCACATCTTCGCATGGCAGGAGGAAAGGAAGCCATTTCAATGGAAATTTGTGGTGCTAATAAACAGTTGTCCACTTAGGTGCTTTTGGTCTTATGAGAAAAATTATGATAATTCATGAAAATTTAGAATGAAATCTTCTTGTTTCCCGTGTTCTTATGGGGAACAATTCAAGGGAAGAAGTCACTCAGCAAGGTTTGCCAGCAAAGAAAGTGTAAAAAATCAGAAATTATTTAATCAAGCAAGGGGAAAGTTAAGTGTAAAAAAAAAAAGTGAAAGTAGACCTAAAGCCTGGGAATAGTGCAACCCCTTGCAAGATAGGTAGAGTTTTTCATTATCCTAGAAATATGAATTATTTTATTGTCTTCATGATGATTGCATTCTGCAACTGAAGCAGTCAAATCTGCTGGGCTTGTCATCTCTGAGACTCGAGAAGTAGAATTGACACCTTGCTGTGTAACTGGAGATCCTGGTGATGTGTTACTAGTCCCTTTGTACTGGAGATGAGTGTGAAGTTTCGCCAAAAGTTAGTGGGTTCTGAGTCACTTAGATGATTTTGAAAAGTTTATCAGGTAAAGAAGAACTTCAGGGAGGAATTCGGGATTAATTATATAAGCAAACTCACAGGTTTTTTGTGAGCTCAACTAATTGCTTCCACCCTGGGCTAAACTTGACCTGATGCCCTACAGAGTTGCTTGTCTATCTCCACATCATCCTCCCCAGCATGTCTCATAATTCCCTTATTATTATTTTTTCCATTTTCTGGGTTTTCCCAGGCCCCTTAACCTTAACCTTGAATAATACAGAGTTAAGTGTAACTCTGTATTACTGGAACAGCACTTCGAAATTTACAAGAAAGAATAGAATGTTGGTTATACCCACTCCTGTGTCTTAAAACTTTATGCCATCTGATTTTTCCTGTGGTGAGAGAAATGTCAGCAGACTGGTCTTTTGTCACAAGAGTGTATACAGTTACATGTGTCCTTTGTGTGACAGGATTTTTTCAGTGACCTGATTAAGGAGGCTGTTAAAAATGCATTTTTCATTTTAATCGAAAACTGATACTACTTTAAACAATTGAAACAAAAATAACTCAAACTGAGTTCCTTCAGTGTGATCACAGAGACACATTTAAAAATATTTTTTTTCTAAACCTACCTTCCCATCTCCCTTCTGTCTTCACTTCAGAAGATCTTTATCTATTGTGCTTGAGGAGAAAATAGGGGGTTGGAGAAAGGCACCAGACCAGGCTGAGATTGCAATCTCTATTCACTTTTTCAGTCATATTTCACCTGGCTGGTAATCATGGGTAGTACCCTTAGTCCTTCTGTTTGCAGTCCCCACGGGTAGGAAATCTCTTTTTCATTGTCCTTATTTAGCCTACAACATCTTTAAACTGTCTTTCAAGGCAGGGATTTATTTCATCTAACTTAGATTTAGTTTAGATATATGTTTTGAGATGAGATGAATTCCACCTTTTCCCTCTGTCGACAAAAGACACACCTAGAAGGAACTGAAGTGTGATGTTGATACTGACTGGACTGCTGTACTACTTTTTCAGTGTCCTGGAATTTTATTAAAAATTTGTTTACATAACAAACGTGGAGTTGCAAATAGATATGGGGTGTAGAAATAAAACCAGATGTGATCTGTTATGATGGGCTGTAATGGTTCAATTTGTTAGCTAGCAGGAGAAACAGCAAACACTGGAAAGAGATGAGCTACACAGAGGGGTTCAGAAAGGATGGCCAAGGTGGGGTGGTGGGCAGCCTGCAGGAAATCTGCAGAACAGTGGTTTTACTGGAGCACACGTGGTAGAGAGCCAGGGAAATCTCACCTTTGTACTCCTGCACAGGACTGCCCCAAGGAAATGTGTCGGAAATAGGCGTTTGATGTGTTTAGTGGAACTCTGAAGGGCTGTGATGAACACACACGTTTGTGCTGTTGATTATTGGCAGGCCTCGCAAAGGAATTTTAATTTTATTTGGAATCCAGGAGTGGTTTGGGGAACTGGTAGAGGGTTAGTATCTGCAAAGCTCCAAGGTATGTGAAGTGTTCAAGGTGCCTGCTCACAGCCTAATAGACTGTTTGCAAATGGCTGTGTCATGTCACTTGATGGGACTTGCCAAGTCCCATGGTAAAAGCTGGGCTGTGACACTAAGCTGTTGATGGAGAACATATATTTTAGCTGGACTCTGTTAATCCCACATCACTTGTACATTGTATCCTTGTGGCTATGCAATGCAGCAGCCTCTCTCTTTCTCTGACAAAATAAGCCAGATTCTGGGGTATGGGTGTTGTGAAGCAGAAAGAGAGATAGTTTATGGTTCTGCAGTTGTTCAAGGTACAGGCTCAGCTCAGCCATGGGCATCGTGGAGTGGGATGTATCTGTATTGTATTTCCTGCTCACTTGATGAGTTCTGTGCTCACAATTAACCAGCCCCTCCATAAATAGTTAAGCAGCTTCTAACAGCCTCCTGAAGAGAGGCTGCATTGTGGGACATTCATTGTATTGGTTTTGCCCCAGATCCGGCACATTAACAATGCACTTTTTTATTGTCTCTCCCTCTCCCCATATTTTATTTTGTTTGATGTGTTTATCTGTGGTCACTGGAAAAGGGAGCTTCAGCTTGTGGCACTGTGCTTTCTTCAGAATCAAATATGGGATGTTTGCTATATTTGGGGCAGATTTTTGGGCAGCTTTGTAAAATTACGAGATAATCACCTGATTTAAAAAAACCTGACCATTGCCACCATTTTTATCTCTCAGGGTTGGAAATGTGGAATAAATCTTGCAAAGTACTGAAACATGAAAGCTTTTGTCTTTTTAGAAAAAATTATGCTTAAATCCTCTTAGGAGCTACATTAATGTTAATATTCTTTTTTTTTTAAGTGGTGGTATTAGCATGCACATCAAAAATATTTGTTAGCAAACTGACAGATATTTTGTGATTACTGCCATTTCATTTTACACACGTAGGTTAAACGTACAACAAGCAGGGGGTTCAATTCACCCTTTTTTCTTTTTTTCCTCCTGTCCTTTCTAGCATAAAGTACATAAACCTTGGAAGATAATTTTTAACCTAGGAGTTACCCATTCATTAGCAGAGTTGAAAGCAGGATACATTAAGTAGTTGTTTCCTGACCTCGGAGAGAGCTGCCTGTGTGCTCTCAGATCTGTGTCCAATAATTGGTCCTACCTAGGGGGAAGAAAAGAAAAAAGAAACTACACAAACTGAGTGAATGACCACTGAAGAGTGCTTCCAGAGTAATAGCTGGCTTCTGGCAATGCTCCTGTTCATGTGACATAGTTCAAAATACCTTTCTTGTTACCCAGGGGTATCTTCTACCTGAAGTTTTTAAAAGGTCATTGTTGAAAAGCAGGAATATTGATTAGTTAGTGGGCTGAATTTTTAATCTTATTGTTTATGTTGTGATCAAAAGATGTTAAAATAAGTGAATTTTCACTTTCAGTGAGTGAAAATGTGTGTGTGTGAGAGATTTAATTTTATGAACTTCATTATCTACAGGTACACCAGACTCCTAAAGAGCAAAGCAGACTTTGCTCTTTAGATAAATTACTTAAAATATTTTTTCTGCAAGTCAGGATTTTAGAGTTGTCTTTAGATCGTGTCATGCCTATGTACAAAGTCTGCTTAATCTGTCAGGTTAATGCTTTTGCCTTGAGCTGGTTGTCATGGCCAGGCATTCCATTCTAACTCTCTTTAGTGTAGCTCCTCAGCTACTTGCACAATACCTTTGTCCTGGAGAATCATTCTGGAGTGCCTTCAGTTTTGTTGATTTTCATTTAGCCTGAACTGACTTGGATAGAGTGATTCAATTACAATGTGAATGCTATGTCAGAGAAGAAAATAATCTCCTCTGGAGGAGTGGTGCTTTTTGGAAGGTTTAGTATGTGTACTTTAAAAAGGAAGTTTGATTGATTCTTTTGCATTTTTCTTCTGCTCTTCTGAAGTTAAGTCCAGGATAAGTAGAAATGAGAGCATTTGAAAAATCTAGATTTTTTTTCTTTTATGTTTTTTGTTTGCATTTTACACTTTGCATGCCTTGATTGGTGTGCTGAATTTGGCTGGGGCAGAGTTAATTTTCTTTGCTGTGGCTGGTATGGGACCATGTTTTGTATTGGTGCTGAACACAGGGTTGATAATGTAGTCATTTTTGTTAGTGCTGAGCAGGGCTTACACAGAGTGAAGGCCTTTTCTGCGCTTTGGACTGCCACACTGGCAAGGTAATTGAGGTTTGGGAGGAGACACAGCCAGGACAGGTGACCCAAACTGACCAAAGGGATATTCCAGACCGTGTGACATCATACTCAGTATATGAAGAGAGGGAAGAAGGAGGGGACATTTGGAATTATGGTATTGGTCTTCCCAAGTAACCATTACACTTGATGGTGCCCTGCTCTCCTGGAGATGGCTGAACACCTGCCTGCCCATGGGAAGCAGTCAATTAATTCCTTGTTTTGCTTGTGTGCATGGCTTTTGCTTTCCCTATAAAACAGTCTTTATCTCAACCCATGAGTTCTCTAGATTCTACCTTTCTGATTTTCTCCCTGATCCCACTGGTGAGGGAGTGAGTGAGCAGCTGTGTGGGGCTTGGCTGCTGGCTGGGTTAAACCACAACAGTCCTTTTTGCCCCTGAAAAAAGGGCAAACCACAGATGGGAAACAGATAGGACTGAAAAACAGCGAAGCTGAAAAACTGCTATAGTAAGGCAAGATTTGTACCTACAAAGGTTCCAAATACATATAATCACCTGTTTTGCATTTGTCTTCTATGGGAAAAGCTAAGACATGCAGTCAGAATAGGCATCAACAGCAGGGATAAGACATTCTCAATGAGTCCTTGTTTTCCTTTCGATTTTAACCTGGCCTTTCTGAGGATAGACCATGTATCTAAAATGTTTAAGAATGGAAAATGTTGAAATGAACTTCCCTACAGGTGGGTTAGTGCCTTTGAGGTTAGCCAGTAGATGTCATCACAAGACTGAGTGTCTATGTCCAGGAGCCGTGCAGCACCCTTCCCTAATCCTGCACACACTTGCCAGCTCATGACTGGCAGAAGCCTCATTGCAGCACTTGAGTGTGTATTTTCTGGCTGGCAGCAGGTGTGGGCTAACAAAGTGGTTCAAAGTATAAGTCATCTACAGAGGAAGTGCTACTAGCTGAGACACCTTTCCAACAAACTGATTCTCCTTGAGCTCTGCTGGTAGTGTGTGAGAGGTTTAAACGACTTTTTTTTTAGTAGAGGAAGGTAACAGTGGTACCTGTGGGAATTGGGAAGTAGCACTGACAGTAAAATCACTAACATAAGGGCTCACTATGATCTTATAGATAAGATCATAGATATATTTAGACCTACAGCTGCAAAATCATGCCTGTATAATGTGTTCCAGAATGGAAGGGTATGATCTGAAAAAGTGTCCAGTGTTAATCTTATCCTGTCCTTTCTGGGTAATTATAGGAAATTTACCATTGATTTTATGAGAGGAAAAGAAGGGTTTAAAAAAACCCACCCCTTTACTGAATTTTAATTTTAAAAATGCATTTGCAGTCCTCACAATCAATCTAATTGTTTTAAGAATGAATTGCCTAAATATACCTGTCTTGCAGTAATCCAAGTACAGTAGAACCAAGAGGTAGCCTTCTGGTCTCTAGCTGTCCCTTCACAACAATCCAGGTTTTCCATGGGCCCCAAAGCCAGCCTGCATTGATGTCTGGTTTCCATAAACTTAAATGGCACTAGTTGTCAGTGCTTTGGCATCTAAATCACATTAATACAGTATTCTTTTCCTTCTGAAACTGTAAGCATGCTGTTTTGTGGTAGCATATGTATGACCTGCCCTGTGTATGAATCTCAGTAAGTTAACACTGAGGCCCTCTCAGACAATCATCACAGAAGCAGCTGTGGTGGTTTAAGATGTCCTTGTCCTTCAGCTGTTCAGTACTTAACCACTGCTAGAGGCTGCATCCCACACAGGATGAAAGGAGACAACAGAACTCTGTCCTTTTCTGGTTCAGCATAATGCTTACCTCAGTTACCTTAACTTGTTGATGAAGAGGCTTTAAGTTAAGCTGGTTAATTTGTGCTGGAGTAGATGAGAGAGGCTCACAAGATCTGTTGATTTATATTGCCTAGAGGAAGCCTTCAGCAAAGGAGCAGAAACAAGTAGCCAAGGTATATCAGCTTTTAATACTATCTCATTAATTTCTTTAATGAATGTCTGGCTGCAACCTAAAACTAAATATATCAATTTAAACAGCTGCAGTGGTATAGCTAATCTTCTTCACTCACTGCAGTGTTTTACAGTATTGCCCCCATCTAAGACTAACTGGACACCAAAATCTCTGGCTTGCCATTTGCTCATCTCTCAGGATTCCCAGCTGCTCCTGTCCAATATATACTTGTATACTGGAGTGTGACTTTAGTGCCTTGAAACCAGGAATGAAGACACAACATTAAATGCTCTGCATTTTGCATCATAGGCTTATAAAACAGGAATCGTATTGATTCGTACATGAGTTTACTTGAACTCAAGAATCCTTTTAGACTTTGGATGCATAGCTGCATCTGCTATGGAATTTCCACCTGTCTGTAGTAATTCATAATCTGCCTATAGCATCTAAGTTCAGTTTTCCTTGGAGTGTGCAGCATTTTATTTGGTGCAATTTGTCCATGACAAGTCCCACAGAAAGCAGCAGGGCCCATGGAGAGCTGCCAGGGAGATTCTGGCTCAGAGAAAGAGAGAAGCCCCTTTGAGAGTTTTCTGGCATGAATACTTGTCTCGCCAGCTTTGGAGAGGACAGGTGAGAAGCACCATCTCCCCATCTTCATTTTGTATTCCTGTATTCCATAGTGCCAGTCCTTCCCTTTGTGAGAGGACGAAGTCTTTAAGGGTATCCAGTCCACAGAAATGAGATGACTGCTTGTGTGCTACTTTAGTTATCTGAGGCAATCTGAGAACAGGCTAAGACTGGTGTTGCACTAAGGACAATTTAGCAAAAAGAAAGCAAAGTAGCCTGGTAGGAGGAAAGTATCAGCTCCAAAGGGAAATTCATTTTAGTAGTAGAGAGCACTGCTCGAACAAATGCTGCAATAAAACAAACTTACTGGTTACTCACTCTAAATTGTTTTCATGGTGTTCTTTCTTCCAAGTCTTTTAGGCTGCCTGATAATAACCTACTCATGATAATTCTTGTATAAAATGAAATGTCTTGTGTCATAGTCTCTCCGTTGTTTTTTGCAGGAACCTAATTTTTATTGCTAGAGACCAATTTTGACATTTTGAAGTTTTGCAAATTTCATGTTTATTTCTGTGCCTGAATTGACTCTTTAGTAAAGACTTTAGTCCTAAATGTACAAATATCACCAACAAATCTCTTAAAATGCAGGTTATTGATATTGAAACTGTCAGTTCAAGAAATAGGATGAAATTACAAGGTCAATCATGACAGAGGCTTTGTTAAATGAAAACACATGTGACACAATAAAGCATCCACCATAAAGTTTTATTGTCAGTTTGTTCAATTTGTGAAACTGCTTCATGACCATTTTGCAAGAAACACAGTGTTTTCATGCTGTCTTTAGTTTCACTTATCAATGAAATAAAGTCAACTGGTCTCTTTCCTTCCCCTATGTTATGCCTGCAGTTGGATAAGAAGTAAAGAGATGTTGCTTGTGGTAGAATCATGCAACTGTCAGCACAAGGCAAGTTGGAGTGGAGAATGAAGGCTGCATTTTAGCAGCCGTTTTCAGGCAGAGGATTAATAATCTACTATTAAATAGAAATGGATATCTGAAAGTTTTACAAATTATATAGTTTTGAAAACCCATTGAAAGGGCATTAAAGGAACAGATGTTCAATATGGTATTCAGCTCTCTTTGAAATAAGAATGGATAAACTAAAAAACTTCAGAAATGTCTTGGGAACTGGGAAATAAAGCTTGAAAACCATATTTGCTTGATAGCATATGCATAAATTTGTGGAACTTCATGCTATTGACGGAGTTTACTGATAGCTCCCTGTGCTGTCAATATTACTTTACATTCCAAATTTTTGTTTGTTGATAATCATAGTTAACATTTACAGGATTCACTGTAATGTTTTTAGGTTTAGGCATCTGCCTTGATGGATAAACTGTCAGGTTCTAATAAGATGTGAGTCTGTGGAGGTGGCAAAGAGAATGTGTTCCCGATAAAGCACAGAGCATTGCACTGGGAGAGGGAAGCAGCCTTACAGGACACGTTGGGACATGACTGATGGTGTGGCAGTTCTCTTCTGTGTTAGTTCTTACTACATTCCCTCCCACCCCTTCCTATAGTATCCAAACACCTCTCAGTAGTACATGAGCAAACATGATTAGCATCTGTCACAAAATGTTCTTCCTTTCATCCTTTCCTTGGGGCAGAATTGTGTGTGCAGTGTAACCTAGCACTTTGTTTTGTTTTGTTTTGTTTTTAATGTATTTGTTACATTATTATTATGTTTGTTAGAGAAACAAATCAAAGAAATCAAAGGTGTATACTCTGACTCAAATTAGAAGATTTGTGCTTTATTCCTGGGGGAGTTCACTTCACAAACTCAGACCAGCTCCCAAGCAAGCTGTGTTTCCTGCACAGACAGGATTTACCTTCAGGAGAAAAAACACAATCTATTATGGCTGAGGAGTATTCACTAGCCACTTGAACTGGAGCTTTAACCAGTGTTTTAAATATGGTCAACCCAGAATAATGAGCCCCTTGAAAGAGTGGGTTTTTTTTTGGTTTAAACATAAGTCAAAGTTCACTCTGAAGTTATCAAAAACTGTTTAACAAAAAGACTGGACACACCCTTTAAAGTCTCTGTTGGTCAGATGAATGGGAGTGTTTGGTTATCATTTAGCATTCTCTGTTGACTAAAGGACACATGTTAAAGACACATCACATCACTGTGACCATGAGAGAGTGATAAAAACAAGTATAGCCTTTGTTTTCTGTAATTAATAATAAAAGCAAAGCCTTTCCCCATGACATAATCCTTTTTGCCATCAAACATAAAACAATCTGAGTTGTTTCTGAAGAAACCTATTCTTGATACATTATTACAACCAAAATTAAGTCTAAGTTACATCATCAAAATCAGAAACAGTCCAAATCCACATTCATTTTTCAGAGTTAGTTAGTATCTTGGACACAATGAAATTTAGTTTCAGTCGTGGCCTACCACAAAACCTGATTTAAAGCTTACAGGCACAATACAGCTCTATGGTAAAAACACTTGCTTTCAAATGTTCAATCCAATGTGTACTTCCTTACACTTTCTTTAGAGATGCCACCTCTCATGCAGTGACATCTACAGACACTGTGCTTCCTGCCATCTGCTCGTAGGTTTGCCCTCTTCCATTTCTTCAGCATGATAAACTTTCACCCAATTATAAGGAAGGTTTAAGATGTGATATGGTGTGTCACATACTAGATATATTTGTCTGCAAAGGGAATTTGGTTAGTGTAGAGGTTTTTTACCTCTGAATCAGGTGAGGAGATTCCTATTTATGGTTTCACAGTTATAAGATCAACTTTCATTAATTACTGCAAAGGGCCAAATTTTTGGGCTTGACTGATGTTGAAAAAGATGTGAAGTTTCCTTCTACCCATTGATCATGACAGGATAGCCATTTTGTGCATGTAATCTGTTCTTAAAAAACAGACATACAGGAACATAAACCAGGTTTCACAAAATATTCTGAGTTGGAAAGGACCATAAGGATCATCAAGTCTAGCTCTTAAGCAAATGGCCCATACAGGGATTGAACTGACAATTCTGGTGTTACTAGCACCATGCTCTAACCAACTGAGCTCATCTCAGTTTTATTTGAAAGTATACTCAAGGTCATTTCACCTAGTTCACTTTTAGTAGCTGATTACAGTTTTTGAGAGAAATCTGTTGTATTGTGCAGAGGCGGTGTGTGCTTTAGTGGTGACAATCTCTGCAGAAAAAAAATATCTTCTTTTGTTCTCTGTTGGTTTCTGGTGGCTGTGGAGATGTTACTGGAGAGAAAATGTTGTATCTCCAAAGTGTGAAAGCACAAAAGTGTGGGCTAGCTGCCCATTTATCCCAGAATTGCCATGTCACCTACAATGCTTTTACATCTTCAGTCAGTTAATGCCTAAAAAAAAAAAAAAGTAGAGCTGTTTTGTAGTTCATTACTTGACTGAATGATTAGAGCCACAGTTAACCTTTCTCCCCTCATTTTTCAAAAGATCACGTGCTACCAATATTTGGGAGTACAAAATTGTTGTTAATTCTTTGCTCTCTATCGGTTCAGAAAATGTTTTCCATCCTCTCAGTATTTAGAACAGTAACTGGAAAGATTGAAATAAAGATACGACATGCATTTTCCTAATGAAAACCAAAACTCTTTATGTGTATTTCCAAACTCCAGTATAGGAATAACCTGCAATCAGTTTATTTCTAATGAATTTATTCTTAGTACAAATATATAGATTAAAAACGTAGTAACTGATTGAGCTTATACTTAAAATTTTACTTACTGAAAAAGGAAACTGTTTTGTTTTGTTTTGTTTTGTTTTGTTTTGTTTTGTTTTGTTTTGTTTTGTTTTGTTTTGTTTTGTTTTTTAATGGTATTATGCTTCCGTGGAAAAAAAAAAAGAGTCAGTGAGAAATTATGAAGTTTGCATGTCTGGATTTGTATTCTGGTGAGTGGCATCCCTACCCATGGCAGCAGGGTTGAAACTAGATGATTTTTTGGTCGCTTCCAACCCAACCCCAAACCATTCTGTGAAAAAGCTCTCAGAACTTCTTTGTGCTCTTAAGTCAACACTCATGTTATTGATGTGTAATTTGAAAGCTGTATTTTGTATACAGTTTTATAATGAGATCCTACCCACTTGATGGGTATGAGGTTAATTACATGGGACTACAGCACTTGGGCTCCTGGAAGTAAAGTTTTTTCCTTCTCCTCTCCATCTATGTTCAAGGGACATCTGAGATTCCTACAGTTGTACTCCCACCACAATGCTGTTGTATAAGACAAGGTGTTTCAGATTTTATTGCTGTTTTTTTTTCATTCATGGACCTATTTTCTATGTGTCTGGAATGATTGCCATCACCTTTTGTGTGTGGATTGTACATGTTTTAAAGATGGATGTTAGAAGCAGGAAGCAATCCTTGCTTTGTTGTAGGCTCAGATTAATCTAAAAACAGTGCCATTGAATCAGATATGAGATTCTTTCCACACTCTCCTTGATTTTTGTGCTAGAGAATATGGTGATTCTCTTGCATGCGCTGTCAGATAAAACATCTCTGCATTTAAAACTAGTTTGAACAAGCATGAAACTGTGAGAGAGTTTAATTTTTAAGGAGGTTAATGTGAATTTTTTTTTACATATGTGGGTCTTAGTTACATTTACTGTAACACGATTGAGAGAAACAAAGAAAACTAAAGAACACATTGGTCAGATTCATCCTGCTCTCACTGTGTTTTCTTCCCTGTGTTTGTCCTGGTGTCTGTCACAGGCGGATCTGTTTATTCTCTCATATAAAAGTAAATAATGAAAAAACGATTTTCCATCAAATATCTGTTTCTGGGTCAATCATTCACACAACTTATCTATATGAATACTTTAATATGCATAGGAGTACAATACTGGGAAAGGTCACTTGTGCTTTTGCAGGGCTAGTATCATAGAATCCCAGAATTGTAGAATGCTTTGGGTTAGAAGGGACCCTAAAGGTCACCCAGTTCCAACCCCCACTGGCATGGACAGGGACACCTTCCACTAGACCAGGTTGCTCAGAGCTCCATGCAACCTGGCCTTAAACACTTCCAGGGATGGGGCATCCACAGCTTCTCTGAGCAACCTGTGCCAGTGCCTCACTGCCCTCACAGTAAAGAATTTCTTCCTGATGTCAAATCTAAGCCCACTGTTTTGTAGTTTAAAGCCATTCTCCTTTGTCTATCACTCCATGCCCTTGTAAAAACTCCCTCTCTGTATATATACAGTTTTCATATATATATAGTAACATATGGAAGGGACACGCAACTGAAGCATTGCTGAAAAGGGAAATAATACACAGGTCTTGATTTTCAGATGAGACCTGTATTCCTTGTTCTTTATTCTGTTGTGAGCTCAAGATGTGGAATGGTTTAGTAAATAGCATACAATTATGGATACATTCAGAAGTGACTCCCTTAACATATTTCTCAAGATAATGAAGTCTGTGAAAAAAAAAGTGTATTTTTAATTTCTTAATACTTACCTAGATTTTCATATTTAACATGTTAGTACAAGCGAGTCAAACAAACCACGCTTCTGTCCATTTAGTTTCTTTTTTAAATTATATATTCACTTTAGAATTCATTGTGGTGGATGCTTTATGAGCTACATGCTTGTGTGTTTTTAGGTATGTATCTGTCAGTGTGTATATAAACCATGAGTTCCGGAAAATTAATTTTTGTAGATGGTTTTATTTTTTATGTGTATTTTTCCTATTAGGACATCAAATCATTTTGTGCAGTGACTTCTTACCTTTAAAGGGGGTGGCTGGTGGGCAGTTAGATGTAAGGTAATGCCTCAGAAATGATCAGAAGAGCAAGTTGCAATATTTCAGAAAGCTCTGTCCTTCAGTAACATTAGTGTCCTGGCCTGTGGGTCTGATGGAAATGGGCCTTAACAGAAAGCCTGGTTATCTGCAGGAATAACCTTGGGAAGCGTTGTAAGGCAGGAACCTTTATGTCATCTTTAAATGGTTGCCACAACAACTCCTGGTTTCTATCAGGAATCATTTTCATGTTGTTAAAAGTGATGTGATTTGTGTCACCATCAAAGCATGTGTTGCTTGGTTTCACTCTCTGTTAGGAATCAGACTTAGGGATGGAATTGTTTTGTAGTGGAAATAACATGGAAAACTGGCTTTTCAGGTTAAGTGAAAGGGCCAGATTTACATTCTAACACACTGATTTATACCAGCGAGGAATGTCAGCATGAGGGCTTGCTTCCAGCATCAAGAGACAGCACTGCTGCCAAGCACAACAGTCCCACTTTCTCTCCACCCCTGGTATTTATCACTGTGCTGATGCCTCTCTTACACTGGCACAAGCACTGTTACTGTTGTGCCATGAACTCTGGGTCAGGGGAAACACCCAGATTAAAATTAAACTGTTTCTTTCCACATTTAGTTCTATGAGAGATCATTTCCCTAGAGTGGTTCCTTAAATGGCCGTACAACCACTTGTGCCAGCTCCAGGGAGGGGACAGAGCAGGAGCTGGGGCTGAGAGCCTGTGGGGGAACAGGGAGTCCTTGATTTACTAGGCAGTGCTTAGTCTGCATTTGCTGGATGCATGCAAGAAGCTGTGGCTCAGGGATGCATTTTCAGTCAGTTTATTCCAGTCTGAGACCAGCACTTAAATGGATACTGCCTCCCTCAGAGCTTGTCCTGCTCTGAGATGTGTTCTTGTCCCACCCTGTTAGCCTGCTGTTTCAGGCTGGCTGTTTGATGCAGGCAAACATCTACACATTCATCTCAAAGATATGGAACCAAGAGGTTGGGCTTGCAAATTTTGCTTTTAGTAGTGGCGTCAGATGCCATGTAACATGCTTGTTTTTCAATCTGCATACTCCCCTCTCTGAGGAAATTTTTATGTGTAGTTTGTGCTAGATTCAAGACAGATGAAGTTAGATGACTAAATGCATGTTTCTGAATGTGTCTAGTTGTTAAAGGTCCCATTGTGGTCCATGAAAAACTAGATGGTACCGTTTGGAATTACAAAACTATTCAGCCAATGCAAGTGTCTTCTTTATGATGAGCTGAATAGCTCTACAGACACTGTTGGGCATGTTTCACTTCTCTCAGGATAGAGCCAAGTGTACTGTGAGGGCTCCAGCCAACCTGCCTGACCTCTGTCCAACCCTGCCAAAAGGCATGGGTTTCCTGTTAATCATGTGTTATATTTGCCAGCTGTCTGCAGATGTCTCAGATACCTTAAAGGGTCTCAAATGTCCCTGAATACCCATCTTTAAACAGTAGGATACAAATCTACTGACAAGCCTTCCGTGGATATAATGGATGCTTAGGATAGCTATCTTAGGATGCAGACATCTACCTCATCCAAAGTTAGGTGAAACAAATCTCAATAAATGCTTTAAAAAAAAAAACCTGTCTAACGTAGCATGAGTGTAATTCGATGCAGTGATGTCTCCCTACATAGAGAGTTCTGAAGAGAAAGTGGACGAAGGCCTCCAGCTGCTGCTGGCAAGAACAGTGAAGGAACTGAAGTTACTAGAACCAGTGAGTCTACAGCCTGGAACACTCCTAAAAGGGGAAGGATTTGCATTGTGACTATAACTCTGAGCTACATATAGCTCACAGTTGTAATCATACCTAGTGAGGTGTAAGTGTAGTTATTACAGTAAAGGGTAGCACAAGTATAGAAGTTCAGTGGAGAGAATAGAGAAAAGAATTCCACAGACATCAAAGGGTTTTCTGCTCAGGATAGCCTTTTGTACGTTTGTTTGTTTGTTTGTTTGTTTGTTTGCCAGAACATTGCTCTTTACAGTGTCTTTACCTACTGGGATGTTTCTAGTGAGTCAGGCTGTGTGGAACCAGCAGTGTCCACAGCCAGTGTAGTGTCCAGGCCAAAGGCTCAATGGGCTATAGGTCAAAGCATGACTAACTGGAGAAGAAAGGTTAGTGAGTTATAGTAACTTAAACTGCAGTATTGAAGGTAGGAGAGAATGCCTGACATTACTGTGTTGTTTTCACAGAATGAATTTTTCCCTTCAGAATAGGTTGCTTAGTCTCTTGGTTTACTGACAGAATGTGAAGTTTTAGTTATGTGTCTTGGGAAAATGTATGAACTGATTTTTCTTTTGTGTGCTGTGTGAATCTGCTGCAGTCCTGGACTAGGTTCATGAAGAATTGCTCTTGGAATTGTTTTTTACAGGAATTGGAGTGTGAGTCAGGTAGAATGGAGCCATTAATACATTAAAAAATTACTCTGGAGATCTGCAGGATATTTTACTTTGCTTCATCCAGAAAAATACTAATACTATCCATAACTGTAATGCTATTATCTGTGTTACCGATTTATTTTAAACAGCCAAAGAGAATTCATCGTCAGCCTGTTACACAGGTTATTCCAGCCCTGAATGAAGACTTGAATTCTTTGTAAGATGAAAAATAAATCCCAGTGCATCAATTCAACATTAAAAATGTGGTAAATTTGTGTGGATAGGGTTCTGTGAGCACATTTATTCCCATTGATGTTGGTGATATGAAGTGAATATCACTGGTTAGCAGCTACTACGGTTTCTGTGATGGCAGAGAAGCACAAAAACTGTGGACCAGGTCTTTGTCTTAATGAGAAGTTGTTGCTTCATTTGCTTCAACTGAGCTGCGCAGAATGAGACTGATTTTGAATACAGAGTGAAGGCACTGTACTCAGTGAAGTTTAGCTGAGTTCATTCTTACATAAGTCTGTGTGTATGTATCTATAGGAACTTATGTATACATATATAATTATTTTGGATTAATATATATTCAGAGAGAAAGAGACTTGCAGTGTAGGAGCACATTAAAGAGTATTCCATGAAAGTAGTGCATCTCCATTTTCTTTACTAATCTAACAAAGAAAGCTGGCTTAAGTTCATCAGTTGAAATGCACATGGTTTCTTAAAATACAGGATACATAGTTGCTGAGAAGAAATTTGGATTCTTCCCAAAATTTATATAAAAAATGTAAATCTCCATGGTTGAAAAATGTGGTGTCACTAATTTGAGGATATCAGGTGTAAAATTCTTTAGCATTAATTATATTCTCCATATTTCACACAAATTACCCTTAATACAATGGTGATAGCTGATACTATTAACTCATGTTAACTTATAAATTAATATTCATACTGCATTGTTTGATGATGATTGCACTTCACATTGGCTTTTGGGCAGATTCAAATCACAGAAATGACTGCTGGCCTTGAGTTCACTGCTCATCTTTGCAGTATAGTGTTGAAATGCTAGGAATGAAGGGAACTGTAGAAATAATATTCTCTAAAACATGCATGTTTATAATTTTTCTTCTCCCGTATTAATAATAATATTCTGGCATAGGTTAGAACATATAAATATTATACTTACTACAGTCAAGAGATTTGTACCTTGTTGAGTATGTCTCTGAAAGTGCTTTAAACACTCTACGCTATTTGCTTGACACACTATTTAGTTTTCATGGGAAAGTAATGAAAATTTTCACTGTTCTATTGTTGACCCAAGTAATGCTGATTTCTTGACAACTAAGTGTCAGAACATTTTGTCTATTGACTCAAATATAGAACTGTAAAATCACAGAATCATTAAGGTTGGAAGAGACCACCAAGATTATAGAATCCATCTTTCGGCTGAACATCACCATGTCAACTAAGTGCCATGTCCAGTTATTTCTTGAACACCTCCAGGGATGGTGACTCCACCAGCACCTCAGGCAATCTATTCCTGATCACCCTTTCATTGAATTATTTTTTCTCTTATTGTCATACCTGAACTCCCTTGTTACAGTTTGAAGCCATTTCCTTTTGTCCTGTCACTATTGCTTGAAAGAAGAGACCGACCCCCACCTTGCTACCGCCTCCTTTCAGGCAGTTGTAGAGGGTGATAAGGTCACCCCTGAACCTCTTCTCCAGGCTAAACACCCCCAGCTCCCTCAACCACTCCTTATATGATTTATTCTCTAGACCCTTCCCCAGCTCCATTGCCCTCCTCTGGACACGCTCCAGCACCTCAATGTCTTCCCTGTAGTGAGGGGCCCAGAACTGGACACAGGATTTGAGGTGTGGCCTCACCAGTGCCAAGTACAGGGGCACAATCCCTGCGCTGGTCCTGCTGGCCACACTATTGCTGACACAGGCCAGGATGTTGTTGGCTTTCTGGGCCACCTGGGCACACTGCTGGCTCACGTTCAGCTGCTGTCAAACAGCACTCCAAGGTCCTTTTCTGCTGAGGAGAAGTTTTCCAGCCCCTCTGCCCCCAGCCTGTAGTGCTACATGGGGCTGTTGTCACCTAAGTGCAGGACCTGGAATTTGACCTTGTTGAATCTCACACAGTCGGCCTCAGTGCATCGATTCAGCCAGGGCAAATCGCTCTGCAGAGCCTTCCTGCCTCAAGCAGGATCTGCAGCAATATGCTGCATCATATCACACTTAGTTGTCTTTCCATCATGCTACATTATGATTCTTTGAAACTTTTTACAAAATTCCGCAGAATAGTTGGTCAGTGCTGACTTTATATTTATTTATAGGGGTTCACTTGTGTGTCAACCACAGACAAAAAGGTATACAAAATACTAAATAGTAGATTGCAGGGAGCATTCAGGAATTTACAAGAATAATTCACAGTAAGTTTTGCACTGTTTATATTATTATGTATTTGTGGGGTTTTTTGTTGGTTTTTTTTTATTATTCTGCAACCAGTGGATGTGCAAGAACACTAAGTGACAGGGCATATTTTTTCATCAAATGTCATTTGGTGTAAGCAGAAATTTAGATACTATAAAGCCAGGTTCACTCAGCACTGCATGACATAAGAAGAGAATGCATGTTTACTTTAAAATTGAAATGGATTATAGCCATACTGGGCTCAAATTTCAACTGTTAATCTGGAATATTATCATCATTATATATATATGTGTGAGTAAGTATTCTTATGTGTAGTACAAATCCATATGCTTTTATTTCACACTTCCATGCAATTCTGCATAACATTTCTTTTATTCAGAACTTGTTGCATCCTTAGTAAGGGAGCAAAGGGTTAGCCTGAAAGATTATACCTTTCCCACAGAATGTACTGTCCAAATTTCATTCTCAAGATCTCTTAGGAAGAAAAAGTTTAACCATAGTCTGAATGAAAGTCCAGGCACACTTTCATGCTGTCAGTTTTGCTAGCCTGTTCTCCAGTAGAGTCAAATAACTGTTCTGCTTATCAAAATGTGACTCAGAGAAAGCAGTGCCCTTTGAGGACACTGGTGTGAAAACTGGCTGTGAAATTTGTCTGACAGATACGGCTGGCACATCTTTAGTTGTTGAATAATGTTAAAGGGAAACATAAGAAAAAAGGTTGGAAGGCTTGGCCTGTATAGTGTGTCTATGTAAGCAGCTACTGTATTTACCCCAAGAAGGGCATGTGATGGCAGACTGGGGAGAAAATGGTTTCTGTGGCCACACATGAGTAGGAAAGAGAGAGACAAGTGTGTCCAACAACTTGTGGAGTGCACTGTCAGAAAACACTGAGAGAACCCAAGATCAAATTTACCCTCATTTATTTCACTCTAGGCAAAACTAAACATTTTCTGTGTTTGGAGCAACATTGTCCTTTAGTGAGCTGCCCAGGACAGAGCTTAATGAACTATCTCAGGAATCAACAGGGTTGAGGAGGCTCAGCAGAGCATCCATCTGGTAAATTTTTGCCTCTGGCAGGGCTGGGTCATGTGGCACTATCCTTTGTGCCATGAAGAGGTACCTGCTCAACTGGAGCCTGTTTGTGTTGCTCTAACAGGATGCACATATTGTGTCTTGCCCCCATGTTCATGTGCAAAAGCATGTTGAGGTATCTTGGTGACTGTAGATTGAAATACCTGTTCAATAAAAGAGCTACAACCTAAGGCTCTTAATGTAAGCACATACTAGAGCAAATGTGTCTGCATTGAACAAGTAGTTTCTGAGACAGTACACACACATTTCACTTTTCCCTCCAATGTCCTTTAACATAAGGACCTTTAGCAAACTTAGCCCGAAAGTTGCTCATTAACTAGAAAGTGAAAAGAAAGTGCTTTCCCATGGTTATGTTAGACTGTATTACCCTCATTATCCTCTCAAGAACTTACTCAGGGAGTATGTGAAGAGGTGAAGAACAGAGGTATTGCTTGTGTCTCAGCAACTAAGAAATCTACAAGATATATTGATTTATTAATATGAGGTAAGAATCATGTCCAAAGGATTAGAAATATGTTTGGACAAAGATGTTTCAAGGTCACAGTATGTTCTCTTGAGATATTTGAGTTAAAGTGTGTTAAAAAACAGTTGTGAGACCTCCTTTGGGGTACAGCATGCAGTTTTAGAATCACAGAATGATTTTCAGTTTGAAAGGACTTTAAAGTTCATCTGGTTTCAAACATTTTGTTCCATTTAGTGAAAAAACATCTGGTTTCGTCTGTTCAACAATTTTTGGTGTTCCACCATAGGAGAGGGAGACAAGGGCAAGAAGCCCCTGCTTTTGTAGGTGGAGATTAGTGAAATATCCCTTTCGTCAGTTTGGATTAGCTGTCCTGTTTGTGCCCCCTGCCAATATCTTGCCATTCCCAGCCTGCTGAAGGATGGTGGAAAGTTTTGGAGAGACAGTTCTGATGCTGTGCCAGCACTGTTCAGCAGCAGCCAAAAACACTGGTTATCAACACCAGTGCAAAGCACATCACTGCGAGGGCTGCTGTGGGTAAAATGAACTCCATCTCAGCCACACCCAATGAAACCTTATAAATAACATTAATAATATTTTTCCCTCTTTGAAAAGGAATGAGAAAGCGACCTAGGTAGACAAGTGATTTTTTTAAAATAGGCAATGTAGCAGGTACTTCTTTGGAAAGCTTAAGGCTAGAGCCCACTCTTCCAAGTGACAAGGGCAAGTTAAAGTAGGAAAATTTCTCTGACAGAGAAATCCTGCTAATTAAGGCATCCATTTTCTTCTAGATTTAGCGTAAGAAGAGAAAGAAGTATTCTAAAAAATATCCAGGGGAGAGGCTTCCACAGGTACCTATGGCAATCAGTGAAAAGAAGAGTTTCTGTAACCATTCATACTTACACAGCCAGAGGGCTGCCCAGGCTGATTCCATCTGAGATGTCCTGTTAATCTCACTGAGCAACCAGTGAGCTTTGTCATCTTCTCACCTCTGCCCTGTTCTCCAATCTCTCCTGTGTATCCTCTATTCTTCATGGCCCTAAGGTCCATGGGGCTTCTGTGGCATTCCTGGATTGGGCTCCCATGGGCCTCGGTCATGTTGCTGCATCCTACAAGAAGCAGAAATCCTAACAGGTATCAAGGGCACTGTGGCATTTAGTGGGGGAAAGAAAATAAATATTTTGACCAGCCATGAGAGCAGTTTAAAATAACAAGTTTAACACGCCCAGCCAAAAGGAGGAGGTAGGTGATGACAGCTTGGCACTGTGTCATCAACTTTGTTCAGATTGCTGCAGGCAAGAGTTTTCCCAGTGACTTCCCAAGTGCCCCCCATGGCGCTGCAGCCCAGGGAAGTGCCCTGGTTTGTGTCTCAGCAACCTCAGCACTACAGCAGGTGACATGTGGGAGGCTGAGGTCATGTCCAAAGAGGTGAGCACTGTGCAGCTCCCTTTCAAGAAAGGATGTGAGATAGCTTTCTTTAAAAGCAATAAACATTTGTGCTGCCTGGCAAGTTCAAACTGCTGTGATCGCACCTCTGGACGTTTCTGTACAAACTCCAAGGCAAAAAATGTAAACTTGGGACCAGAAATACCCCGGCCTTCACCTGCCTGTATGCAATTGCCAGGAGATTTGGTGGGAGCCTGACTTAACTTGAGAAAAACATTGCTTCCCTGGCCCTTGGGAAAAAGCTGAAGGATTTTAATTTCTCAATACATGTGGGAGATGAGTGGTGGAAATCTTCATCAAGGATTTTACAGAAGCTTGAGGGATGCCAAATCAACTTAAATAGCTAGAACAGGAATCTCTTTTCAAGTCGAATAAAAACTGTACATACAGAAATTGTTAAAATCATTTGTGTAATAGAACCAAATTTGATTGTAAGATGCAATTTTTCTACTGCTGATTTTAATTTAATTGCTACTTATCTTGAAGTGTAAGTGAAGATCTTATGCAGAGAAGAGGGAGAAAGAAATGAAGTGTTGGAAGCAACATACTATCCAGACTGTCATAATTCCACAGTCACTTCTGTCCTCTGTCTGCTTTATGTCTGTTGAGCTTCTCTCTTGGAAAACTCAGTGCTTCATTTCTGAAGTACTTTTGTACACTTATTTTTAATATTTAAACAGATTTTTGACATCTTGGCTTGAATCTTTTAAGGAATCTGTGACTTCTTCCAGGTTTTTTTTCCCTTCTTGCAATATACATTGTGACTACGACATAGGAATTTCAGATAAAATAATACAAGGATGTATTATAGTTACTGCCATTGGAATATACAGTTCTGCCCCTTAGGATAGACTTCAAGTAACACTAAAAATTTTGTCATGATATAAAAAAATAACACATTATTGCAAAAATATTTCTATCCTCAGCAGAAGTAATATCTTTGACTACTCTGCAAGGCTTGTCTCAAGTCAAAGTTAGTGACTTCAAAAGGAATCCTTTTCTCTTCTTGTTTATATCAACAATTTTATATGTTTTCTATTTTTTAATCTCCCCTTGCTGAGCAGGACTAAACACCTGCAAAAGGTTATAGGTTTGACATGGCTTAAAAAGGATGAAAGCCACCACAAAGGAGTTTCTCTGGTCAAATAATAGTAAAAATTAAATATTTGAGATTACCTGGTACATTTACTCTGAAATGAATTAAAAATAAATGTTAAATTAACCTGCCTGACATTTTTTCTCCTCTAGTCAGTTGGGCATTTTATTTGTTGTGTTGCCAGATAAGAAAAGGAACCAAAATTCAAGTCTCTGGAAGTAAATTCTTAATAACAAAAGACAGTTCAATCACTTTGACACAGAGTTAAAAGAATGCTTTTTGTGTCAATGCTCAGTGAGTTATAGCAAGTCCAGTTGATAAAATGGAAACACTATTCCAACTTGTTTAAAGTAGGTTTTCCAAATAATAACAACCTCTTTAATTCCTCTTGCATACCTTTTCCTCTTAAGTCTGTGAAATTTGAAATTTATGAGTTTGAATTGTGATCTGAAATGGAGGGGAATTTTCTGCAAAGACAGTGTTCAACAGCTAGAAAAAAAAAGTTGAAAAGTTCAATTACTTCTTCTTCAAGGGAAATTTGCCAATTTGACACGAAAAAAACAATTTAAAAAACATTGTGAAAAATTAGAGGTCTCAGTTTCAGGTGACACCTCCTCATGCACCCTGGTTTTAAGCATGAGAATGATTTTGCAAGCATTGAAATATTAGGCACGTATGTAAGAGTTTGCAGTAGTGAGTTCTAAAAGAAAACATAATCTTATGAAAGGGAAATTGGTCTATTCTTTTCTTAGAATAATTAGAGTTTCTTAAAATAGTAAAGTATGAACTGAGATAATATTTTGATTGTAATTGTATTTCTCCTGACTCCTGTTCTATTGTAATGTCTTGCATTTGTGAGGTTTTTTTCTGTTATTACTCAGAAATTGACTGTGGCTTAGGACATGCCATGACCCACAAATTTAATGCTTTGTCTGAGTAAGCTTTAAATGAGAGTAGTTTTCCTATGGGCTAACGCATGTGTACTCTAAAGTTATAAACCAAAAGAAGAGTCCTCCATGTGACAGTAACAAAGATGGTTGAGCTAAACCCGTTATTCTGTGAGCTGAAGAAATGAACCTTGCTTCAATTCAGGTGGAGCCTCCTGGGAGAAGTTGTCTGGCGCCACAAAACAAATTAGTAAGCAGAGACTAAAAACTATTAAGTTTATTTTAAGAATGCGTTGTCAGAGATCTAATAAATTTACTTGTTGCTGCAGGCCATGCATGTATGAAGCCTTAACTAATCCAGGTGGTGTTTTTTTTCCTTCAGAGGGAGGTGCAGGGTGTGGATCTTTAGGAAAAAGGTACTGTGCTTTAGGTAATGTGGGCATTGTTTAATGATAGACATGACAGCTTGCGTGGTATGTTTGGGTTTTCTTTGTTAATACTCACAAGGCAATTTAAATTAATTTTGTCATGCAAAGTTAGTTAGTGACTACACAAAATACCAATTCGTTTAATGGCAGCATGGAAATAAATAACTTTATAGTAACAGAACTGTTCTTCTAAACAAAATAGGTTTCTTTTGTTGCCATGTTTAAATATTCCAAAGATTACTTTTAAAGTGTTTAAATTTACAAATTTGCGATATTACAGTTCAGGACCAGTTGTTCTTTGAGTTTTCTCAGGACTCCTTTGTCAAGAAGATGACTTAACTGGGTTTTAGTTAGCCATTTAGACTGGTGGGTTGAACACACTCCCATTACATCCAATGGAGTGGGTCAGATCTTTCCAGAAGGTGATCCAGCTGTTCATATAAGATGTGCCTGCAATTCCCAAAGGTGAAGCTCTTTCCATTCCTTGTGCCTAGACGGCTAGCTTTAATTAAACATACATCTTTTATAGGATAACATTAGATGATATGAATCCTATGTCTAGGAAAGATCTCTTGTAAGGATTTCTAAGGCAGATCTCTTGTCTTCACCTTTTGTGGATCAGGAGCCAGTTGATTATGTTTCTGTGCTCTGGAATGTGAGCAAAAACATAGTGTGTTTTGCCAGGAATGGTTATTCACTGCAGATATTGAATTTATTTGCTCTGAATTTTTTTCTCCTCAGAAGCAGTGGTCATCCTGCAGAGCTAGTCCCTTGCTTACAACACAGACTCCAAAACCAGCAAGTGGACCTTTTGGATTCCCTAGAAATCAGTTACAAACTAAGTACTTAATGTGCATAAAGGCTTTCAAACACACACAGTGCTCCAGCATCTTTTTTGATGATCCAGATTGGGTTGCTCTATATCCACTTTGCTCTTTCCTTTGAAAACTTGTAGTCTCTTGCTGCAGCCAACACAGTGACAGTATCCTGGCTCTTGGTGAACTAATTTCTACGGAGCTGATTTATACTGAAATTAATTTAAAGCGATGAAATTAATTGGCTGAAGAGCCAGTGCATATTTGCTTGCACAGATTTTGCTAATTAAAATCAGGTTAATCTCTTAATCAGAACCCAGTTAATCTCCTGCAGAAGGACTGGACATAGATTTGAATTGGGAATTTCATAAATTAACTCAGCATGCATCTCCAGACTGCACTTGGAGACAACCTTAGTGACGCTAAGTTGAATTTTACGAGGATCCAAATTTAATATGCACTGGGTAACCTTGACATTAATGTCTTGTCTCTCACTTCCCCTTCCTTCCTTTTTGTAACAAAGCAGCTACATGGTATTCTTCAGATATTTCTTCTGCTACACAACTTCAGGTATTTGCTTATTCTGAGCCCTGGCAAATGTGGCCCTTCCAACTTGTTTCTTGAGGGTAGACATAAAACAGAAAAAAGAGTTACAGAAACTACTGAAAGATGGAAACTGTCTGCAGTTCACTGGATACCAGCAATTATACTCCAGACAAGCTAAGTCCATAATGCTGGGAAGTGTGTGTTTTCTCATGAGAAGTTCAGAGAAAGCATTGTTTTAGTCCCTAACCACTAGGGGCTGGTTAAGGGGGTTCATTTTGGCTGTTCTGCAAATATATTGAGTTACACTGGCAGATAGAGTGCAGGAGGGTGCAGAGTTCAGCAAGTTGTTTTAGTGATTGGGGTCTATTTCAGTATACTTGAAAGACGCTTATAAAGGTGAAACATTTAAAAGCTTTTCTAATCAGGTAATATCATTGGGTTATCTTATGCATTATTAAAGTCAACTCAAAAACTTTCTAGTGTCATGTGTTATGTGCTGAGTTTGCTTAGGCATTTCACTTCTGCAATTTCCATGTGAAATTAAGGCAGTTTTACAGGATATACCCTTTCTGATGGTCATAGCAGAGAGAATAGCATTTGATAATAGAATCATAGATTAGTTTTGGTTGGAAAAAAACATTCCCAGGCCATCTAGTCCAATCATGTACTGTTCCAATGTATTGATAGCAGAAGATTTATTGTCTACTTTATTGCTAGGAGTGGGGGGTGCGGGGTGGGTGGGGTGGGAGGGCAGTTAATACTTTGGCAGAAAAAAATATTTGCTAGAGACTTTTGCCTTTTTAACCTGAAGCTAAAAGGTACTGGGACCACTACACAGTATGGCAAATCAGAGTTTTGAAACTATGTGCCTTGAACTGGGCATATAACATCTATATATTTATTCTGACTGGCAGAATCACCTAGGATTTGTATGTTTCTCCTGTAGGCAGGTAAAAATAGGTTTATACTTTCCATGAATGACTAGGAAAATAGTGGAGAAGTGGAAGGTGCTGAGGTTCACAGGAAGCTTCATGGCTAAATGGGGAATCATGATGCTGGGGACTAAAATTTCTGCATTTCACGTCAGATTTTGCTTCTAATAAACCTGTTGATGTAACTTTATCCTGGTGTATATTAACTGACTTGACAGAAAAGAGGCTAATCAAAGATTAAAAAATGGAACAGATGTCTCAAAACGGACAATTCCCTGTTCTTCCCTCTCTGCATCCTTGAATTCAAGTTCAGAAGTGGGTTCTTGTTTTCAGATGCTTCATGTCCCTACTACAAAGAGAAGGGTAGTGTAATGCCAGCTTAAGTAACCCTGTCTGAAGGAGGCACCAGATAAGGTCAAATATTTAGAACCAAGGAAGAAAGAGTGCAGCAGACATGTGGACATGGAAACAAGTCAACAAGTATTGCATTGCTGTTCAGTGATTCCTGAACTGTAGGCAGACTGCTGATATGTCGCAGTTGTTTTGATTCCCCTTATTAACATCCCTTTGCAGTCTGTTTAGAAAGAAAAATAAGAAGAGGAAGAAGAAAAGACCAGTAGTAAAAATTCTGAAGAAATTCTGTTTTCTTAGTGCTTTATTTACTGTTTTTTTTTTCCCATTCTTTCTTGTCATTTGATAGATGTTCTTTGTCCTGGAGGAATTTATAGTTTGTTTTTTTTCCCTGTTAAGCAACCTTAGCTAGTGACTAAAGAGAGCAGATACATTGTACCTTGGACCTCTACAGGTCCTGGGTAGCTGTGTTTGTACAGACATTTCTTGTGCACACTTTGAGTCTGTGTGGCTGTGGTTATACAGGGTAGGCCCTCTTTTGCTGATTCATCTGTGATTTATGCCATGGCTGCTCAGCAGGGAAGTCAATATCTGCATCAGGATGCATCAATTTCTATTGTGTCAATAAGTGAATACTGAGGTGCAGTTACTTACTTTTATTTATGAATTAGGATCTGGGGTAGCTCCTAGGGACAGCAAAACTACAATCAGACTTTCCTTACGGAATGGCCATTTTTTACGACCCCTCAGGTCAACAGTGCTCAAGGTACACAATTTGATGTAAGAATTATTTTTTATACTGTCTTTACATAGCTCTGTGATCTATGGAGAAAACTGGATTTGATTCTTTCCTTCTCTGAGATCTTTGCACCATGATAGAAAATTCTGACAATCTAATCTGTATTTTTTCATGGAGAATTTATAACTTTGAGATATCTGAACAGCATGGCTGGAAAGATGAATATTTGAATGGGAATATTCAAGCAGTTGACTGACCAAGTCTTCCTCCCACTCCTCTTTTATTCATGGTGTGTAACTGAAACTGTTTTTTCCAGATGACTTGATCTTTTTAGGAATTTCTTGTTTTATGACCTATGCAAAAATAATACATCACTGTTTTCTGACAGGCAAACAATTTGCTGACAGGATTTCTGTAAAGACCAATTCCGGCTTGTATTTGTCTTTGACTTGTCATATACAGGCAAACCTTTTCAGAGGGTTTTGTCCTCAAAAACCTCAGTCATGAAGTCACTTTGTGCGTCACCTTACTCTAGATCCTTCCCTCCAGTTCCTTACAAAGTTTCTTGCCATCTCATTTCTCATGAATATCTTCCCTGCACCACCTTTGGTCTATAATCTTCTGATTTAGCACTGCTGCATTCTGAGCTCTGGCAAAATTCAGGAAACAAGTTCTCATGTCTCACTTTAGCAGCATCTACCAACCATTGCGTCTCATTGACGCAAAGTTCCTTTGGATTTACCTTTTTTTTTGACACTGCCCTCCTTCCTTTTGTGTAGTTTTAAAAGCAATGGCTTCCCTCTCTGGACTTCTGATGTATTTGTACTGCCAGCACTTGTCTGGGAGAGGACTAAAAGCAAAACTGTCACTGGGGTGGAGTAGCTTAATGATTTGCCCAGCAGCTGAATGTCTGACTGTGCCCAAGGGCAGTGCTTGTGAGCACTGCTCAATCCATCTGCTGATAGAAATATTATTGTAGGGCAGATAACTTATTTTAATAGTGAGCCAAATTAAAGTGGCATGTGCTGTTTTATTTCTGACATTTTATAATTTCTTAAAGCTATACTCCTAGTGTTCTTCACAGGCTTTGTGTTTGTGTGGTGCTTGGCTCTACTGTGTTGTAGCAGTTTCATCCAGATTAGGCAGGATGCAATTCATTTTACCCAGCATTAGGTGGCTGTAATAAAGGTGTCTACAATGTAAAGGGTCTCACCAGGAGTTTTTAAAAGCTGCTGAGGAAAAATGCACATATTTTTTGCATATTTCAAGGCAAAGCTAATCTCATTCAAAAAATAAATGCCTAAATGAAGTCATGGCCTTACAAAATGCCTCTTTCCTGCGTTTGGCTGTAAAGACAGTTTAGGATTTCTAGCCCCAAAATAAATACCTGAAATCAGGCAAGGTCTATCATATGCTTCTTGCTTTGCTTTGGTCGAGGTCTGTAGTAATAATGATAATAATAATAGTAGTAGTAGCTAATAATAAGAAGAACAGCGGTTTTATTCTATGCGATAGTGGATTTGTATAAATTAGAAAACATGTCTTCTGAACATGAAAAAAAGCACAAAATGAAGACACAAAGGTTTGAAATACCTATATTGTTTTCTTAAAATTGTAAAGCTGATGGGTTTGGTATTGCACATTCTAAAGGGTGAACATTATGTATTTCAGGGACAGAAGTAGGTCTGTAAAAATGGAGGCTTACTGTAACCCCCTTAAGAAATATACCTTTTTGTTTGGTTGTTGTTTTTGGGGTTTTTTTTATGCTATGAAAAAAAATAGAAAGAAACAGCTGAAAGCAAGAAATGGGTGGAATGAAGACAATACTAAATCTTTTTATTGCCTTTTTTGTGCTTTTTTTCTTCCTAAATTTCATTCTCAAGAGACCTGTATGTAAGATGTAGATTGTGTGCCTTTGTCCGCAGCACATTTAGCCTTGAGTTCTTTGGATAAGAGAACAAATTATGCCAGATTTTCTTTTGCTTTCTATCCTCTGGTTAGATTATCTTTTGTCTAAAAGGATGCAGACTGCTAGAAAATTTTCGTTTACCTGGGCAGTTTCAAATATCTGACATTCATTTGTAGTAAGCACATGTAGCAGTATTTGTTCTCACCAGTGGTACAATTAGGTTCTCTATCCTCTAAAAGACAGTAGATTTCCATTCTTTTTATATGTCAGAAACTTTTATCCTTCTGTTAAATTATGGTCAAACTGGGCAGTGTGTTCAAGGGTGGCACACAAATGGCTTTTCTCACTGGATTAGAGAACAAGACGTATTCTGTTACATTTGTCCCCATAAACAGAAGACATAACATACAGCTAGCCTGGTATAAGTGCTGTTGTAGTTACTGCTGTAACACTATAGCTGCTGGTTCTCTGTGGTGCTCATTAGGTTTTGATATGTGTGTTTGCAGCCTTCCCCTTTGTCAGTAACAATAGAGATCACCGGAGCAGAAAGGAGCAGGGTGAGGAGTGCAGAGAGATACCCCAGTAACCATTTCCCTCCTTTCATTTACACAGTACCTTTGCCTCCATGTGAGATTGCACAGCTATAGTTCCTGGTTTTTTTCTAGTAGGCAGGTCAATAAAGAAACATAGAGGCTTATCTTTGAAGCAGAGTGGAAGCATATGGAGTGGCTGCCTCATTTTTCAAGAGTGGAAGAAACTGGGAGGGGTAAAGCAATCTTCATTTGTCTCTTCCTCCAGTAATTAAGCCATGAATTAATTTAAATCCTTAGATATGTCTCTCTGCAGCTCAGAGGAATTACTTTTTTCACCAGCTAGGGTACAGAAGTGTTAATTTCTAAAGGAAATTTCTTACACATTTAAGATAGTTGTTACCTGAGCAAACCTTGTTCTGTAGCAGCACCTTGTGGGAAGGAAATCAGACTACAGTCTCCCACACAGGCCAGCATTCCCAGAAGGCAATGGCCAAGTGAGCATCTGCCATCAGTGAGCTGAGCAGCTTATTTTATTATTGCTATAGAATTTATAGGATTCTAGAGTAATAAAAAGTTCATCCATTAGAATGATATACAGAATGCATCTCAAATCCATTTCTATTAATTCTTGATCTTTTCTCTTGAAAAATAGGAAAATTAGTGTATGTTTGCATCTAAGAAAAAATTTACTCCTATGTGTGGCAAATGTGTTATGGTTGAGTTCTTTACCTGTAATTTCTTAGTTTTAAATCTTTAAAACCTTTGGATTGTGATGTCCAGATAGATACATATCTTACCCAGGATACAATAAGGTTGCAATAACCTCAAAAGGCAAAGTAATCTTTAACAAAAAAGAAAACTTATATCTTTGTTTTCCAGGAGGCAATAAGCTGAAGAATCAACATTTTCGCCTAAACTGGGCATGGATCTCCTTAGAAAAGGAGTATTACTTAGTTAATGAAGACTCCAAGTATCTTGATGTTGTTCTTAAACGGAGAGGTTACCTGGGAGAAACCTCTTTTATAAGTAAGTTCAATTCTAACCTTATCAGTTGCTTCTATAAATCACTGCCCAGCCACTTGATATAATGTGTCAACACAACTATTACTGCTGTTTCACAATGAGCAAACTGTTTTCAAGGGAATATGTTTGTTTACTAAAAAATGTATCTTTGATATGCTATGTATATGATTTCTTTAGCTAAATAATGACATTTTCCCTTTTTTGTTGTTTTTTTGTTGTTGTTGTTGTCTGCAATAAATTTTTAATAAACAACCCAAGACAAAGTCCTTTGTCTGGTTGGATTGATACCAACTGTTTATTTGTTTCCCAGAATACAGTTTCTGTCCAGATCTTCTTTTCCCTACAATGAAAAAATGCAGTTGTAGCAATTGAAAAGACAACAATAAACACGTATCATTTTCCAGGAAGGCTGTTGTGAGCTGCTCTGACCAGCAGCTACCAGGATTAGGCTCGTTTTCTTCACAAAATGTTGGCAGTCAACTGAGGCTGATACAGGAGGTGTTGAAAACTGTTTGTAGTGTCTGGGGAGGGTGGAAAAAAGGTTGTGTTATCACATTCTGCAACCTCACACCTGTTTCTAGCTTCTGGATCTGTTTCCTCCTCTGATGCATTTGCACCAGGGAACATTATCTTTGTACAATTTTATATTGAAACCTACGGTGAGTTTACACTGCTTAGGGAAAACTCAATTTAAAGCTGTTTTTGCAGAGATATGTAAGCATTTACCTGACAAGTTTCTGTTTAGGGCTTTTTCTGATTGAAAATCTGAGTTGCAGGTAGTGAGATGCAGTAGGGGCACGTATTTTGGTATGAGATTTAGGGGATATAGACCTTAACCAACAGGATCTTACTTAAAAGATTCTGTTTTGAACAATAAACCAACTTTGTTAATACATTTCTTTTAAAGAAAGAAAAAGAATGGAAGAGATAAATACATAGTTAAGGATGTGTGGTTTAAATTAATTACTGGTACTGAATAACATACTGGTGTGACTTCTGATCCTTCAGATAGAGTGTTTACAGCGTTTTCTACCTCTGGATTCAAGGTCAGTTTCAGTATTAAGCTGACTGAAAAATCAGCAAAACCAGTTTGAGTAACTTGCTTCTGACTACCTTAATCCTGCAGATGGAATTACAGAATTGGAAAGAGCGTAAAACACACTGGTCAAGATGCTTACTGGCCTTTCTGGTCTGTATGCAGTGCCAAAATGGCTGAAGGTTTATAGGTTATATAAAATTGGTTATGACTTTAGGATGAAGCACAAGCCTGAAGTGTGGAAAGAATTGTAGGGAAAGGTCATTTGTTTCAATACATTAAATAATGCAGCTGGAGGAAACAATCAGAGAAGGAAGAAGTTTTTAGGGGTATTTTTCTGAAAACCTGAGAAAAGCCTTTAAGATTTCAGTTGTACTGTGGGATTTAAACAAGGCCAAACACATGAGTTGGAGACAATTCTGAAATTCTGTCTAATTTCCATGAGGATCTTTTAGAAAGCCTTAAACTGGGAGTGAAATGCCTGTGAAAACCTGTTGCAGAGCAACCTGAATCTGAGGCTGGAAGGCCCGTGTCATCTCTCTGGATTGAGTTATTTGAATTTTTTCCCATGGACTTGCAGCTTCAAGTTCATTTTAACCTAATGGTTGTCATTATGCAAACACTGAAATAAGAGGATAATAATTTTTAAAAATTCTTATTGCAATGGCAATGAGGGCAGTGGTTCAGGTTTTGCATCTTCTTTCATTTTGATTCAGTATATTTTCCTTTGTGTTTTTGTGATTTCCTTAGCTTTCCCTTTAAAGTCTGAACTTTCCAGGAGTGTTTTTATTTTTTCTATGAGAATTAAATACTTTCTAGGGTTTCAGGCAGGATGCTATTTAGATATTCTGGAAAAGAAGAGAACCCAGAGGGCTAGAAGGAGAGAGACAAGTCTGTTATCCTTTTTGGACATCCATAATTGAATTATGGGGAAATGGAAACTTGATGTAGCTTCAGAGAATGTAGAGTTTTTCCACCTCTGTGTGTGACACCCAACATAAAATTCATCAAGAGTAATGTATTTAGTTTGAGTATTCTCAGGTTATGAAAATTATATTTTTCTGTATGTCTTTTAAAGATAGGAGAAAATGGGAGAAAAATTACCTGTGATGTTTATAATGACCTGAATTTCTGATTTTAACAGGTATTAGCACCAAAGATGGTACTGCCAAGAAAGATAAGGACTTCAGAGGAAAAGCCCAGAAGCAAGTGCAGTTTAACCCTGGTCAAACCTTAGCTACATGGCGAGTACGGATTTTGAGCGATGGTGAACATGAGCATTCTGAGTCCTTTCAAATTGTTCTTTCTGAGCCCGTCATGGCAATTCTGGAATTTCCTGCTGCATCCACAGTGGAAATTATTGACCCAGGAGATGGTGAGAGCCTTTCCAGAACTGTACTGCCAATATGTGCATATACCAAAACATAAACTGGAGGGCAAATGCTGTGAGTAACAGTTGATACTAAAAGTTGACTGTCCTCAAAATATTCCTGAAGACAGACTTGGGCATCAGGTAGCCATTTGTCCTCTATCACTTTAAGTGCTTGATGAAGGGCTTACTCAGGAAGCATGTTTTTGTGAAATACCTGCATTTTTTTATAGTATGTTATTTCTAGGGGCTTTGTTTCTTTGTTTTCTTTTTAGGTGTAACAGGTTTTCCATTAAAAGTGTTTGCAGACTGAATGTGTCTGAAGAGTTGGCTGGAGGCTGACTTGATTTACTCTGCCACGATAATTCGTGTGGGAGAGGATGGTACAGGAAAGTCTGGGCTGGTTGATCACAGCAAGTTTGGTGTTGGAGCAAACTATTTGCATCAGTTAGGCCCTGATATCAACCTGAGAAGCTCAGTAATGTTCTCAAGAGCAAATAAAATAATGTTTAAATATAAATTAAAAAATAAGCTGATTATAAAAATAATTAAAAATAAGTAGAGCGTGCTCTGGTTGGTTTGCATCTTTTCAGCTGCATCCAGAGACTTGAACCCGTGGGCTGTAGTCACACAGAACTGTCCTTAAGAAACCTTTTAAGTACTGGACACCATAACAACTTGAATTATATAGTCTTCCCTAATTAACATTTGCAGAGTGTTGGGCACAGAAATGATCAGAGGTGTCTTAGTTCCTAGTTACAAATGCAAGTTAAACCAGAACTTATCTCACATCCATTTTTAATCACTGAGAAAAATAGTGCTTAACTTGAAAAGCAGCATGTATGAGACACAGAAATAACTTGAAAGTGTGTTAAATCTCTTTATCTTTTCTGTGATCTGTAAGATAGTGCAGTTAAAGGTAATTGGCTGGGTCTTCTTTATGCCAACAACAGTATTTTATATTTCTTGCATTAAGATAAAATTTTTACCGTCCCAGAGTATTTGTATTAATTACACATAAAGTGAAGTTGCAGAGGGCAAAATCAAATGCACAGCTGCAAATCAAGGAATACCTAGAAGAAAGCTAGAGAGAGAACTTTGAGGGGAAGGACTGTGTTTCCTAACAGTCTTTTGAAGCTCAAGGTTTACGAAACTCACTGAATAGGAACCATCCAGAGTTTTATTCTGTGTCTAGTGAAGAAATTATTGATTTGGATGGCATAGCTTTAGAATCAAAACTGTGAGTTTGTTCAGAAAGCTGTACCAGCCTCTTGGGGTATGGGACATTAGTTAATGTTTTATTCAAAATATAGATTGCATAGGGATGTGGTTTTTCATACTAGATGTGATGGTGTAACTTGTTCTCCTCCAAGCTTTTATGTTGTTCATAAGGTCTGTTAAACTTTTATAGTGCCATTTTACTCCTAGTGGAATAATTACAAGAGAGAGAGAGAGGAAACTGAATAAATCAGATTGCTGCATGTTTTGGAAGGTTAGAGGTTTTTATTTTTCCAACTGAATTTTAAAGGGAGAATAAAATGAACTAAATGGGATTTTTTTTAGTGCTGTCTTTTGGTTTACTTTAAAACAAAAAAGTAGGGATTTGATATTTTTCACGTTGAATTTTTGTCTTGCCAGAATAGTGAGTAGTCTAGATCTTATCAAACCTGAATTACAGCATTTTTAAGGCAGGCTTTTGACCTTAAGTCATGCTAGTAGTAGTTGGAGAAATAAAACCTGGAACATGTTTTCAAAGAAGTCACCTGACAATTTTCAGAACATTGCTTGCCAAAGTACTCTGAAATGATGAAAAATTTGCTTTGTGCACTCAGCTGATATCACTTAATTTGATACCATACAGAATTATATTCTGTTTGGGCTGCAGTCACACTAACGAAACTGTAAAGGTGCTTTATAATTATGTGTGTAGCCACCTTTTGTTCTTGAGTTTTTGACAGAAAAAGAACAAAATTGATCCTGAATCCCAGGATCAATAAACAGCATAAAACCCAGCAATCTGATGATATGAGCATAAAATAATGAAGGAGTTCAGAATGCATCTTAGTGGATTTTTTCCCTGAAAAATGATCTGATATCCTTTTGTATGATACATTTTAGGGTGAGAATGCTCCTCAGACTTCACTGGCTATATGAACTGGGTCTCTTTTTAGTAAAAAAGGAGTGTAGACATGCAACTAACTCAAATCAAATGTCCAAGTCAGAGTAAGATGTCAAGAGCTCAACCTTGCTCCTCCATGCCAAATGATTTTCCTGGTTACCTTGATGCAGTAAGTTAAAGAATGGCCTTGGTGAACTCTCGGGTTTGGTTTTCTCACCCGAGATTCCGGCTGTTAAGAGTCCTTGGCCCTCTAAAAGCCCTGAGCTGCGTCGCGTGAAAAAGCAGAGTCTCCAAGGCCTTGCTTTCAGGTTTCTCGTGTTGTTTATTATTTGATATCTCAAAGTTTTCTCTGCACCCAGCCGAGGTCTGGACAGTGGCTGGGACACGAGGCGACTGCCCTCGGTGAGGCGTCGCTCTACTCTTATACAGATAACTACGTGTCCATTATTTACTAATTTGTGCCAATGCCTAGTGCCTATACTAGAAAGGTCACTTGTACCTTAACCCAGTCCCCTCAAACTACTTTGTGTCATCACTACCTCAGAAGATGGAGGACGAGGAAGAAGGAGAAGAACTTAGGGCAACACCCTAAATCCTCCACCTTGTCCCCCATTTACCTCTATACTAAGAATCCTAAAACTACAAAATTTTTCACCCCGTGCTGTGCTAAGCTACTATTTTCACACCCTTGAGGTTTGCAATTCCTCTCCTAGTGCTGGAAGCTTTTCCCATGGACTAAAATCAAACTCGGTGTCTTTCCGGGCTGTGTGCCAAGGTCTCCAACCCCCCTGGACCGGCTTCACACCCCCCTGTCCAGAGTTCAAACTCTCTTCCTCAGGTCCCAGGTCACCCAAAGGGATGCCCTGGACTCCAACAGTGAACCACAGCCTGTGTGTGAGCTATGCTATTGATACTTCCGTAGTTAACAGTTAATAATTACATACCATGGAAATAAAAAAAGATAGACTTTGTGGGAATATACTCCAAACACTGTCTTGCACCATTAACCCTAGATAAACAAATCAGTCACATTAGAGACCACTTAATAAGGACTTGTGAATTCAGACCTAAGGATCTGATTTTGTTTTCATTTTCTGAAACACTAAGAAACTCTACTTCTCTCACCCTCCAAGTTTTACTTGGCATTGACAATAAATGCGAGTTATTTGTTTCACTTTAGAATATTCAAAAATGCTCTTAGCTAATGTACAGGTGACTTTATGAGGTTCTTTTCTTTGCAGAATCAACAGTCTTTATTCCTCAGTCCACCTATACTATTGAAGAAGATGTTGGTGAGTTATTTATTCCAGTCAGAAGAAGTGGAGATGTGAGTCAGGAATTGATGGTCATCTGCTACACACAACAAGGTAGTAGAATCTACTACAGAATAAAAGAATGGCAAGAGTGGAAAAGAGACAGAAATTTTAAAATATTTATTCCATCTATTTTATAACAAAATTGTTTATAGCTCTGTTAATTACTTTTTCATCTAAATATCGTCAGTCTCAACTGGAAATGTATCCATTTCTGCAATCTGTCTAAGAGTGTTACTGAACGCAGTTTAAAAATCATCATGGAGGGATGAAGAGGATCTGTGTTCTTTATATTTCTGAAAGATTTTTATATGCAGCCCCATATATCTGAAAGTGATGGGAACTGAAAGCACTGCAGTGATTGCCCTGGCTATCCTTCACTTGTTTGTAACTTGAAAAAAATTATACAAAATAATAGTGGTTAATTGTCATGCTTGTCCCTCCTCTAATTTTCACTCTCTTACTAATAACACATGTGCAGGGCATGGGATTTCTACACCTGTGGTGTTATTATTATTTTTTATCTGGAGAGCTGAAACAATATTTTGTGCAAAGTGATCTGAAATCCAAATAATTTGTTTTCATGAAATTCTATCTGTTCCAGTCCACTGGTATCTTCAATATGGATAAAATATACCAAGGTAGTTAACTGGTAATCCTCACAGAGGCTATTTTGTCAGTCTGTATCTCTTGTGCTGGGCAATATTCCTTCTGACTGAAAAGGTGCAAATGCTTTGAAGAACCACACTCTTCCATTGTGTCCTATACAGAAGTAGTACAGACCTCAGAAGTGGGTCCATGGACCTCTGACCTTGTCCACAGCCCATCTTATCACCAAAAAGTAAACAGAAATTAAAAGATAATAAAATTCCACCTCTGTGAGGAGATCATCATAACCATGCTATGTATAGTGACTGTTATCCTTTTATGCCACAGGAACAGCATCTGGCACTGCCCCAACCTCTGTACTTTCCTACTCTGACTACATATCCAGGCCAGAGGATCACAACAGCATTCTACGTTTTGACAAAGACGAACGAGAAAAAATGTGTCGGATCGTCATCATAGATGATTCCTTGTATGAAGAGGCTGAGACCTTTGATGTTTTGCTGAGCATGCCCATGGGTGGAAGAATTGGTGCAGAATTCCCAAGCACTCACATTACCATTGTACCTGACAAGGATGATGGTAAGATAGTACCTAATTGAAGTCATACTCCCAATGCAGGACAGAAACTACAAATGACATCACATTTAAAATCAGCATGTAGAAAATGGGTTTTGTTTTTCTTCCTGCTGCTTAAAACACATGCTGCTTCTGTCCTGAGATTAGAAAATACTATTGGAAAGCTATGTGGGGTTTTGAAAGTATTTAGTATTGCTGTTTTATTGTTTGAGAAAATCACATGAGCAGTGATTCAGAGCAAGGAGCTACATTTTTTCTCTTCTGTTGCATTAACAGACACAATCCAAGATGTCACCTTGGATGGGCAGCCTTGTTTCTGTGATTCTGAGGCTGTGTCCACAAAACCTTTGGGCCCATTCAGTCATGTGGCAGAGGGCCCTATTGGAGGCCCCAGTGAGGCAGAAACCATCTAGCAGCTTCCAAGAGGCAAGCTATACTACTTTTGATTTGATGCTGCATTTGGATTTCTGCATAGAAGTGTCCATTTGTGCTCTCTTGGTATTTTTAATAAAGCAGATATTCAAATAAGAGTAATGTTGCTTTAGAAATTGCCTCAGTAAGGAAACACTGACTGAATTATGTAATGTGTTCAACTGGTTAATAGCTTTAAGATATTACTTTTAAAGGGGCACTTCTGGTGGTGATTAGAAAAAGGGGTGTGACTGAGGCAGAGTAGAATCAGCACACTGTATCACCAACTGCTTTGAAAAATACATGTATTATTGCTGCCTCAAGCCTCTCCTTTAATGCTTCAGCATGGTGTGACAGCTCTTTTTCTAGAAGTAGAATGAAAGTTTCCTGGTACGATTGCCCTCATTTATGCATGGAGTTTGGAGACTGACATCTCTACTGTAAATTCTGTGATAGGACTTCTGATAAGCTGTCTTAGTCCTCTCTGCAAGGCCATAAACCTTCTATTGTGACACCATCATACTTCCTAAAGGCTAAAGGGAGGAATTAGATAGTACAGTAGTCTTTGTAAGTCTGATGCCAAAACAGATCATTATTATCAGCACAGTGATTTCTCTCTAGGTAAGGATACAAAAGGCAGCTCTTAAAGGCAGGAAGTCTACACCCATCTAATTGCCTCATAAATACTCAATCTGCCTGAAATTTCTCACCTGTAATCCTGTGATAAAGGTGACTTTGTTTTCTCTGTGGAGCATTTGGGTAATCATATAGTGTTAATGACTACAAGAGGTTGAAAAAACATATCTTGTAAAGTAAGAGATCATATATTGAATGCAAGCCAAAATAGAAATCTTTATCTGACTCTGCTCTTATAGCAAACACAAATTTATTCATTTTGGAGCTTCTACAACAGTTTGATTTGTATGAATAATTTTGAAGAATTCATGAAGTTTAAAGTTTGTACATAGCAGAGTATAGAATATTTAGAGAGTAGCTATTAAAAATATGTATTCATGGAGAAGCTGATTACCCAAAAGCTGAAGCTGTTCTGACTGCTTAAAATATATAGATGGAGAGTTTGGGATGGAGAGAATGATCCTCCAAGACATTTGTTAATATCAGAGATGAGCTGAAGTTAGACTATCCAGCTTCAGTGTGAATCTCTGACTTCCAGTCACAACAGAGTATAAAACTTAATATTTTATGAAACTCACACAAAATATTAGTGAAGTTTGTGAGAAATCGCCTCTAACACTGCCATTAGAAAGCAGGACAAGTGATTTATTTTGTGTAGCACTGTTCAGTTTTAAGTTTCTGCATTTATGATCACAAGCTGCCTCAGAGCTACAAACTTTTCTACACAAATTAATTTAACAAAGAATAATCTTATGGGATTTATTAAAAAAGCTGGGGAAATGTTTGGGAGATTAGAATATATTAATTATGTAGCAACTGAAATATATATGTTTGTTAGTAGGAGTAAAGAATGTTTGGGATATTGAAAGATAAGGGGTCTTTGAAGGATAGGTTTGAAACACTTTTTTGCAAACATTCACTTTTCTTTTTACACCCAAAATGTTGCATATGTGGTATTTGGAATGTGACAGAAGTCCTTTTTAGCTTTCTGTATCAGTGAAAGATTTCCCACAAAGAATTCCAGCACATGCAAAAACTTTCCTACAATTCACTTACCAGTAAAATTTCCTACCACATTCTTTTTAGTTTGCATAAAAATATAAAGCATGAAAGGTCTTTGTTTTATTTCATCTGGTATCTGTTGCACTGCCTGTTCTATAAAAAGCAGAGTACAGACTACAGAGTAGATAAATTGTAGATTACACCTTGCATATTTATTTATGTATTCACACACACATACAAATACATACACAAGCACATATTTATGTAAGGTGTGAGCAATTTAGCACCCTGGCAGTCATGATTGAAATTCTGCATAAATAAGCAGAAGATTTTAAGCAGCATTGGTTGTTATTGTTTGCAGTGCATAGCATTAATTTTACTGGGTTAAACCAGTGTGGTATGTGAAAAGAAAAGAATTTTCTTTAGCTTTTAACATTAAGATTTGATTCAGAAGGTGTCTAAGATAGATCTTGGTAGAAGCTTTAGTATGTATGTAATGGCCTATCATCTGTAGTAGTGCTGTAATGCTAAATTCTGTGGTCCACTTCAGTCTCTACTTCACATCTACTGATACATATTTCTCATTGTTTGCTAAAATTCATCTTCTACTTAACAGAGTTTCTTTGGACAAATGTCACAATGTCTCATTAAGTGATGTCTCCAAGTACTGTGACTGGACTAACATTATGCCTTGACTTCTTCAGGCCAAACAATAGAAATAGCAAAGGTCAAAGTTTAATAATACTACTTGAGATCTTTCTTGTGGAACTCAAGTCAGCACTGGCAACATTGTCTTATCTCCTCTGGCATTCCATGCGAGTTAATTAGGAAACACTCACCTTCAGCACCTACCATCCAAGTCTTTTATTTCTAAAGAATGCCCTTAGGGTCTAAGTAAAATGTCGTAGTTGCTGTATAATCATGACAATAAAAAAAGTAAGAGGTGTGCTCTAGTGAATTACAGTGTATTCACTAATTTCCAGGCAGCTGAAAAGTTTAATTGGGGATTATACAGTTCTGCTGTGCTGCCAAAGCTAAATCTGGGGAAAAAAAAAATTGTAGTATGTAGAACATGCAGTGGTATAGTTAGATATTGTGAATGGTGATTTTCAAATTGGTACTGCTATTGGGACATTTCCTAATTTGGGAGGGACTTCTCCTCATAGATACTAAAGTTAGATAGAAAAAAAGAAAATAATTAAGTTAATGAAATAAGTAGCAGAAAAAACTTCACATGGAAATCTTGGATTCAAAGTTATACACACCACTACAGTTAAGGCACTAGAAAGTAAAAACATGGTTTGTTTGAGTCACATGTGATAGTTACTAACTGTAAACCATGGAAGAAAAGCATGCATAGGGAAAAGACCTGTGTAAATCATCCACTTCTGGGGCGGCACTAATCTTGCTTGGTGTTAGCCTCTAGAACTTTAGACATATGATTCAAATAGACTATTACAGGATTCTTCTATAGTTAATGAAAAGAGAGATGTACTCCCAGGAAACATCCCATCCCAGAACAAGTATCTAAATTGTTGAGCTCAATCACCAGGGACACCTGGTGCATCTGAATACATTGATTATGACAGTAGGTATAAATCCTACCGTAGAAATTTAATTTGCAAATACAAAGTTGTAAGCACTACCGGGCATGAAAGACATAACCTATACTGCATGGAGAGCACAGAATTCAGCATAAAGCTCACTTGAAGGAGGCACTTTACATAATAGATAAATATTATGCATCTAGGAAATTGCAGATGAGGTTAATGTGCACTTTTCATTCCCTTTGGACAGAGAAATCCTGGAATTTAGTCTAAGACTCATGAAAATACTCAGACCCTATTCTTCCATGGAAATGCCTTAATCCTCAGGCACTTAGCAACTAAGCTAGATCAGCCTGGAGGTGCTCTCTGTTTTTCCAGCTGAAGCAGTGACTCTGAAATCATTTCATAGAGAGAGAGAGAAAAAATGAGATCAAAGTCTTTTGTTAGTATTCATCGGGGAATGAAGAGCCTGTAATTTGGTTCTAGCACTAACAAAGTTACTGTGTTGTATGCAACAAGTCTGGTACAAAATGCTTTAACAAGGTTTGAGTCAGAGCTCTGCATTTTCATAGTCCCAATATTTTGACTACTGTGCTAATTTAGACTCTTTTTTACTTACTTGTTTTTTTGTTGTGGGCAATTTAAAACTCAGTTTGTAATCACATTTGGAAACCTGAAGAGAAGAGGCATGGTGAATGCAGAGCTGGAAGTTTGTACCTAAGGGGAAAATACTTGCAACTGTTTTGTGTGCTGCAAGTTTTTTGTAAGTGGCTCTCTCCCCATGTGATTTTAATTCCATGCTACTGTATTTAGTGTTGCCGTGAGAGCACACAGCCCTACAGCCAGGCTGACAAACAGTCATCCTGCCTCAGTGGAATTGTTGAAGCTTCATGCTGTTCACAGCAGGAAGTACATTAAATACATTTCTTCCACTTCATTCACGTTAGATGGGCAAGAAGCTGCTCAGACTTCTTCTTGACATTTCTGCATCAAGGCTGGGAAAGCAAAGGACTCCGGTTTGTGTCAGAGATTTGCTGACCATATCTTCACACCTGATCAACAGAATCAATCACTCATACCATCCACATGATAGAGGATAGCACTGTGTGGGAATATTTTACAGATGAGTAAACTGGATGATGGTATCCTAATGCAGAAAGGGAATGTTAGAGGTCAAACAGAACAGATTAATTATTTAGTCTTCTGGAAATTTTTTTAAAACACTTGCTGTCACTTTCCTTACACTTAATTAAATTTTGAAAATCCTTACACCGTGTTCTGGAAATTTGTACCCACTAACACTTGTCCAGCTTCCTTGGAGTAGTAAAGTACATATTAATATTTATTATCAATAGCCTGAAAAATCAGCACTGCAATGTTACACTATAAATATATGCTTTTCATTGGGTTCTAGCAAGCAGGCAGTATGAACTAACTCTCAGTGTGTGTACTGAGCCAAATTTACATTTTATGATAGATAAGTGTTTTATTAGTAACATAGTTTATCAGAGGAATGTCCTTATCTCACAAGGCTGGTTGGAATCTCTTTATTTCCATTGGCCTCCAAGGCAGGCAGTCAAATGTGCCTTTTTCTCTTTGCCAGTAGGTCTGTCAGATGTTAAACTGAACATGTGGTTGATTAATGTTGGTAGTTAACATCTGCTAGTCTATTTGTCCAAGTTTAATTAAAATCTGAACACTACGGGCAGAGCATGCCCACTGTTGTGTTACGAACTGGAGTCACGATTTGGCCAACTATTCATCAACACTCTCTGGAGATGCCTAAAATAGTGAACTAGTTCTTTTTTCCTGTGTGCATCCATATCTGATTATTTTCTCCTTTTTATGTTTTTACAGTGCTTGTGAGTGTGATGCCTCTGGCACTTCTGTGTAGCTTTTAACTTCCTTTGTGCTCCCATTAAATAAAATCTCTATATGACCCCTCCCCTTTCCCCAGTCTTTGGCAGGTGGCCAGGTTGGCAACTAATCAAGGGAAAAAGTGGATGACAGCCAGCTTATGACACATATTATACTCCCAGTTTTCTTTACTAATAGCTTCTTATTATCACCAGTTCAACAGAGTGAAAAATGTTCAATCTATGATGGTAGCCTTAAAGATTTTGGGAAGTGCCTGTTTGCTGCCTATCACAGAAATAAATTAATGTCATACCTTGCCGTAGGATATTCTATAGAGTAACCAGGCACATTTATGATTTGCTTTCTCACCATTATTGTTTGCTTACAGTTTATTATGTATGTGTGCCCCATTTTATAAGTGTGTGTGTGTGTATATATGTGTGTGTGAACTACTATGAGATGTTGGTTTCATCTCATCTTTATTTAATAGCTAGATATATGTAGTCCAATCTTATGATCTGGACTCCTTTGGTAGGTGAGGAGGACAGAACGTGACCTCCAGGCAGTGCTTTGTCACATCTATTTCGGATGGCTCTTTTACAGTAGGGGATGTAGCTGGTGAAGCACAAACCTCTTCAGCCTTCACTACTGCAAGTTTTTAAATGGGATTCTTACACATGCATTATTACACTCCTGTGTGAATTGCGGTAATATTTTAAGGAGAGTGTTGAAATACAGAAGTTTTAATTTTGTATTCAAAGCACACAAAATAGCTGATAATCAGAAGGCACTAGATTAAAAAATTATACCTTCTGTTAAATTTAGAACATGTTTAATGAAGAGATGTTCTTATGTGAACTGGTACTGCATCCCAGAGCCCAATGCATTACTGGTTTATGACAGTTCACTCAAGAGTACATTGAACTGCTTTCTCTCTCATGTCTTGCTGTAGCATATTGTATTTTTGATGGCACTGGTCTTTGTACTGTAGGTCTTGCATTTATTATACACTATTTAGAAATGTAATGAATGCCTGGCAAACCATTCTAAATTAATCATCTGTTTGTTGTAGGATATGGTTGAAGGGAGTGAATTTAGTGACCAAGTGAGTACTTTGTAGGCTTAAGATTTTGAGTAGTTGAGTAGGATGTCTTGGTGCATTTAGTTTTCCTAAGGCTTCTTCAGTTAATCTTCCTTACTCTGAGTCTCCTCATACAGAGACTATGCTGGTTTGCTCAGAGTCTTTGAAGACCCTAAAGAAACTGTAACCGTTGGAGCCCATTGGGCGTTAATGCCTTGGATTCTCCTTTTCAACGTGTAAATCCTCAAAAGGTTTGCTCAGTTACTATCTCACTTCACTGTCAGGACACTCTTTTCTCTCTCACACAAATGGGATCAAAAGTCCAAGACACAGAATTCAAGAAGTTTTAACATACAGTGGAGCATATTTTCTTTTGTTATAACTCTGCTTTTTTGGTCTGATAAGTCTGGCTATTGCTCTGTTTTCACTTCTTTGTCTTCTCTGCCAAGTCCCACCCTCAACAGTAGTTCTGGTAAAGGGATCTCTTGCATACTTTTCTTCTACAGCCTTGGTGAGCCAAATATGTTCTGTTTGTATGTGGGCAGAAAAGCCTGTAAGAAATTGCTTCCACTGGTTAAGCAAACTCAGTGTAACTAGCATTGTGACTGAATAGTAAAAGTGCAAAAATCGAAAGTTGGATCAGCTAGAAATAAATGGCTGCATGCTATATCTTTACCTAGCCTGATCTCTAAAATGCTGCTGAACTTCTCATACCGTTTCTGTTTGTTGCCCTCATTTTTCACCTGATGTGTGAATCACTGACTGTAAGCATCTTCAAGCTTGGCCTCCTTGTGGAAAACTTTGTGTGTGGTATATTTAAATGCTATTGCCAAGCCTTCCCATTTATCTGTCTGCCTCTTTCATCAGTTTGTTGAGAATTTGTTACTGATCCCATTTGCCAGGCCTGTTATATAAAAGTAATCTAATTCATTTTAAAAAGAGAGCATGTAGAAGATTCTGAGTTGGTTTCATGCTCTGTGGGAGGTATATCCAGTAGGAAAAAGGTATGTGAAATTCAGATGGTTGCTGCAGGCAATACGATCATGTTTGGGTGTGTCCCCAGATTCCAGTGTCTGTTTCTTCATCTGTTAGTCTTTATATTTTTATTTCCATTGCTAAACGAGGCAAATATCTGCATTATGGAATTGTTTAGGCAAGTGATTGGAGCTTGATGTACTTACAGCAGGGAAAATCTTTTGGCCCTGTCCTCAGACTGAACATAGGAAACACTCCTCCAACACGTATAATAGTTCCAGTGATATCAAGGTCTGTAGGTTATACCCTGAAGGTGTGTGGAACAATACTACTCTACTAATAAATATTTTCATGTATATGTTAGCTCACCGATATATGAATTTGGTGTTTTGGAAAGATAGCAATGTTTCTTAGGAAACCAACAAAGGTAAATTAATTGCTTCAGGGGAAAGTCACTTATTAGAGTGAACTGCACACATTAGCCTTTCTACTAACATGCCATTTGTAGCTGGGAAACAGTTTAAGACTGTCATTTCTATCTTGTACATAATAATTAACTAATTGTTGAAAATTTAATTTTCACTTTAAAGGCACACATCCTTAACAAGTTGAGCTACAGCTTGTCCTCATACACTAAAATGTCTTTATTCTCCATTGTTCAGGAATACTCTGTAGCTCATTGAACTGTTACTGCACCATTTATGATTGGCAGCCTGACATTAAGCAAAATCAGAATTAGCTCAGTTCTCCAGGCTGCAAAGAACACTGCAGGCTGTCAAGAAGGAAAGTACAGGTGACCAGAGATGGAGTGTCACTGTAGCCATCTCACTGCCATGCTCAGTCTTGCAGCTAGAGCTGTACTCTGCTCCCTTTAGCATGCCACTTTGCTCACTGAGTTTTGCTTATTGATGTAGTAGAGAGTTTAGATATGGACTCCAAGCCTGCCAGGCAGGTGCTGCTTGCAATGGTACTGTGTCTAGAGAAACTGAAGCATGGATGCACTTTAACATAAAGGGTGAGTTAAAATGTAAAGTGTTATGCTAAATTAGTGTGTATCATTAATTAAATGTAAATCGTATGTAATGTTGCTCATAGCAGTTGCTGCTTCACACCATGTTACTCTACTGAAATGACTAGGTTAAGTTGCATAAAATGAGAGTAATTAAGTGATGAGCCAGTCTAATCAATGCATGGCGCTGCCATTGTGGAATAAAAAAGAAACGGCAATTTCCTTACAAAACCAAACTGTGTTTGGTAAAGATTGCATTAATTTGAATCTCTCCTATTACAGTGTTTGCAGAATTGCTTTAAAAAAACCTTTTTAAGTCAATAGACAGAAATGGTCTGTTGAGACAAATGGAAAAGCAGATATTATTTGCTTAAGATAATGTCTGTGGCAATTTGGTTGAAACTACCAATTTTGATTCTGAGGGGAATTTACTTTTTGATTGCAAAAGTTATGGCAACACTGCTAAGAAGATGAAAGCTGTTAAGATTGCAACATATGAATTTGAAAAGTAATCTGTTTTGACCACATCAAATAAAAAGCTATTGGCATTTGCACAATAGGTACCTGCTACAGAACTGAGCTTTGACTGTAATCTTGACCCCTGCTTCTACAGCATTCAGTGAAAATAAATGACTTGGCAAATTAAATTCATTGTGCTAAATGCAAGCTCATTTGCTTGCATAGTTTCAAGTGTATGTAAATAGCTGCAAAATGGTGCTACCTGGTTTCAGATTTTAAAGTCCTCTTTGAAATTGTCTTAATATGAAGTTTTTGTAATGGATGGTTTCTCTGGGCTTTTCTTTTGCTGCTATTAACACACATCTATGAGAGAGATTTCAGAAGTTGACCTTTACTGCTATTAAACAGTAAATGCTCGTGCCTTCTTACATTTAATGGAACTCTCATTCTTAACTGCTCTACCTACAACTCACACACTTCATGTTTGTAACATTGGAATCTGTTATGTTACAGACTCATCTGATCAGTCCTTTAATACCAGCTTTGAATCTGAAATGCAAGCAGACATTGTATAAGGATGTATATGTTGCCTGAGTATGAGCCAGATCAGGTCCAGCCAAATCTGGCCATGTTTGCCTGGTTTTGTGTCGAAGTTAATTAGCTGTGCCTGCCATCAGGGGTCCTTACTTTGGATCCAGCATGGCCCTAGCGTGTCCAGACTGTATGAGAACAGGCTTGTAGGCTTGCAAAGCACTGGTTTGCAGCTTCTGTGTTGCTACAACAGACTTCTGCTAGCTCTGGCAACTCATAATGTTCACATCATAGCCTTGTTTGTACTGTTCACGGAAAGAAGGCAGGCAAAAGCTTTTAGGAATAAATAGTCTTAACCCTAGAAAAGATGAGCCATAAGTTCATTTGTAAAGACTGCTTCTCCTGATTCCAGTATCAGAATTGTCAGTGCCACATCTGTTTTCTTCTGTTATTTCTTTCCTCCTGCGAGTATATACATATATGTGTGTGTTTCTGTGTGCATCAATGGCAGCATATATCACTGAAATTCACTGTAGTTTTAAGCCTTATCAAAGTGTCAGCATGAAAGAGTCTGTTCTTTTCTGTTTGTCCTAAATATCCTGCCAACAGGATTTTTTATTAACAACTTACTCTTTTGCAATGTCTCCCTAAAGCAGTTTATAAGGAAATAATTTTAAAAGGTAAAGCCTCTTTGGAAATAAACATTTTTGTGCTATCACACTGATTTGATGACGTACCTTTAAAGTTAGACGTGTTCCTAACAACATGAGAAGTGTGTTTGTTTTCCTGCTTGATGACTGACTAGTGCTGTGGTTGATATGCCTCTGACACTGTAAGTACAAGGACAAGGCAAAGTTTTCGTTTCTGTGCCAAGAAACCTGCAACTAAAGCTCCTAACCTTTCTCCTCTGATTATTGTAACTTCATGCCAGTGAAATCCATGGCTCTGAACAAAAAATCCCTTAGAAAACTTCCTCTTATTTCTCTAAGAGGAGCCATTAAATTTGCAGTAGTCTCTCTTCAGAGTGATTACTAGATTAAAGGTCTTCTGTAAGTGAGCCTGCAGTTATTGAGCAGAGTGTTTTCCAGACGTGACCTGAGATAGACAATGCTTTCCCTGTTAGGAGCTTGGCTTTGCTGCTTCCCCTGGGGAGCTACTAACACAGCTTACAGGAAATGAATTTAGAAAACATTTATAAGGATTTGTTTCCTAGGATGGGTAACCATGCAGAGTGTGTCTTTCATTGAACATACATACCTCAAAAAATGTGAAAAACTCACTCTGAAATACAAGGCAAGCTAGCCGCGGGTTTAGATATTTTTTTGTTTGGCTGTGACTACAGGAATGAATAGTATGTGAGGATTCTTCTTCAGCAGCAGTAAAGTGTTAGGATAATGCTGTAAGAAATAAACAATATTTTATTTTATGCCTTCCATCTAGTTTAAGGCAGATCAGCTAAGTTCCCTGTGTAGCCAGTAAGTAGAAAGGAATGCTTCCACACGTCCTCAGATTTTTCTGATTGCAGTGAGTGAGCCATTCCTGTATACTTATTGTGCTGAGAAGCCTGGAATGGTCTATCTTTGTCCTTGCAAACTGAGAGCAGGCAGGCTTCATGTGAGTGCCTCTCACTAAAGTGCTTAAAATGAGGTGCAGCCAAGCCCAGATCAAGTTCAGGAACCATTGGGATATAAGAACAAGATTAGACTTGGGAAAGTGTGCTGAACTCTAAGCATACCTGTTTAAGAAATGTATTAGAATTCGTAATTTTTTTAAACTACCTTTATCTAACTATTGGCACGTTAATAACCATTTGGTCTTAGTAGGCATTCTGTATTTTTATTGTCTAGAGGCTGGGGAAGTCTTTGTCCATCTTAAGAATTTAGAAGAACATTTTATGTCTGAAATGACACATTGCTTTGCAGATCTAATATCCAGTGCTTCAGTATCCCTGTAAGTAGAACTCTCATCAAAGTTAATAGTAGTTACACAAAAGGTACAGAGAGTGTATCCTGTTCACCTATTAAAAATGTTTCAGGTAAGAGCTTTGCAGTTCCAAATATAAAAATAGCTACTGACAAGCCAGCCTCTATGGGCAGATAAAGTAAGATTGATGTGTGTCTGTCTGTGCACATAAATACACATATGTTTAAATACACATACTCTTGAATTAAAAAAAAAGAAAAGTTAAATTGGAACTGACGACATTTTCATCTTCCAAAGTCAGACTTTCCAAGTTTGTCATTCATCCTGCAAAGGTTGATGACTTCAACAATGCTCAAACAGGTTTTGAATCTGCACTATTTTTTTCAGTAAATACATTCAGTTCCATCTATGTGTTGCATGATTTCAGTTTTAGCAGATAAGTAGGGAGGCAGCTGCAGTTTTTTCATTGATGAGGAATATTAATGGAGTTCAGTTTCTTTAATTATTATTTTATTAGTTGTGAAATACAGGAAAATCTTGAATGCAGAAGAAAAATTTCTTTTCTCCAAAACTTGCAATTTCTCTCTTGAATACAGTTCCAAAATGCTTATTAACTGCTGCTTTCTCAGATGAAGTTTTGGCTTAGTAATAACTAAGTAAAATTTTTCATTATTTCTGGTTAGTTTTAATTAAGTTGCTATTTTACATTGTTCAGCAGTCTACCAGAGGAGATTTTTGCATATACTGTGGTGATTCTTTGATTCCAAAACATTTATTCCATTGTAAGAGAAGTCATAGCTTCTGCATCAGACAAATAATCTTATAAAATTCTGACTTATGAAAATGATGGTCCCAACTTCCACTTACCATTAAAAAATATTTGTCTCCTCCTTTGAGTAAGTTGTGCCTTTTCTGTAAGCAAGGCATAGCTCTGTAGAGCCATAACCTTTTCCATTCATATCCTTTGAATTTTTTGCTTTTTTTCTGTGGTTGGTGAAGGGGAAGTATCCATAGCGCTGCTCACAGAGCACGGAGCAATTGCTGTGATCTTTGCCGAGTGTACTCAAGTTGGCTGTATGCTGCATGGTATTTCAAACTCACTTGTGATACTATAGCCTTGTGATTCTAATAAATTCTCACAAGACAGTGTAAGAAAACTGTGATGAAGACCAAGGAGAACTTGGGTAGGTCTTTCTACACTTGAGGGAGGTAGGGGTGATTTCTGCTTTACAGTGGAAAAGCTGAGGCACTGGTTGTGCATGATTAATCTTGCTTGCATGTATGAAACAGGAATGGAAAGGATAGAAAAGGGGAGATGATATACATCCAGGATGAAGCTGGGATATGTTTTTAAGGCTGTTTACTTTGTGAAATTAGTGTGGGTAGGAAAACTGGAAAAGGGAGGAAAAAATGAAGCTAAACACTGTGTCTGGTTAAGTGGAATAGCTCTTAATCTCCTTTGCTTTTTGCTCTTCTTTCTTATGAACTGTGGAACTTAAGATAAAGACTGTTCACATTTCAGTTTACATGAAATAAGATGGATTTTGTTTTAAATGCTAGATGTGGGAGAACTAAAATTAAGTACTTGCCCCTTTAGTTAGCTGGAAAATGTTACCAAGAGTAGCTCTCATGTCATGTTACAGTCTGGTTTTAGCAACAGGAATCTGTGAGAACACTGAAGTTAAAGTTTCATTATCTGTATTCACCTTTGTATATTTGCACCAAAGTGAAAAATGCAAGGAATTTTCTGGCTTGTGTGCAGGATTCAGCTCGAACAAGTTTGATGAGATACCGCATTTGGTTTTGTACACAGATTCATATATGCTGACACAAAAAGTTGAAAATGTAGGAAGCAAGAAAAAGAGCACAGTGCTGATATAACAATTGCTATCTAAAACCATAGAAACCAATACTCGAAAAGAAGCCAAAAATAGCTAGAAGAATTCTAAACCTTAAAAAAAAGAAGCTTTATTTCACTTACTGAGATGAGCAAAGTGCTGTCCATTTTTTAATGTGCATTTTATGGTCTCTCGTTAACTTCAGTGTAAGGTAAAGAAGCATTTATGGACATTGTTCCTCTTTCACCAGAACCAGCATTCTACTTTGGAAGTGATGAATACTATGTTGATGAGAGTGCTGGCTACATTGAGGTCCGTGTCTGGAGGACTGGAACCGACCTGTCTAAAGCTGCCTCTGTTACCGTGAGGTCTCGCAAATCTGAGCCAGTGACTGCAGAGGGTGAGTTATGGCTTTGCTCTGGTTTCAGACTGCTGCTGCATTGCACATGCTGGTACACACTGCTGCCACATGCTGCTGCATTTCACAAGTGCTAGTTCAGTGGGTCTTGGTACATACTCAACCACATAAAACGAAAATTGTGTGTGTCTTGCTCTTAGCAGATCTCTTCTTCTTAGAACAAATTAAGCGGTTACAGAATTTCAGAGAAACAGGAGTAAGAGCTGCTGTGAAGCATAGCAGTAAGGGAAATGCCTTTAAATCCTCATATAAAGACTGCTACAAAGGCAATTGATTGCTGCCTCAAGAGAATACTCTGGGCATGGTTATGATCACTGGCAGCGTGCTGAGTTTGCTTCTCTCATTTTTACTGTAGGCAATGAGAAATCCTTACCTATTCTCCTATTCAGGAACAGCATTGCTTCAGTTGTGTGGTTCTTGGATCCTTCAGCAGAACCTTTGTCTGCAGAATCAAGTGTTAACATACTGTATTTTTTCCACAAAACATATCATAATGTTTAAACTAAGGTATTCCTATAGAGGAAGCATAAAAATTATCTTCCTTAGATGCTTATCCTTAGTGTAATTTTACTGTTATTTCAGGAATATCTAAACATAATATATATGTATGATATATGCATAACATAATATACATAACATATATGTATTTTTCTTATGAAAAGGAGAATTATTAAGTCTGAAAAAATACATGATTGCTTCAGTTCTGAATTTGCTTTTATGATCTGGTGTTTTTATCAAATCTTGAATATTTAAGTTACTTCTGGGAAAAAAATATCTTTCCTTGCAGTAAAGATCTTAATTCTTTGTGCCAGGACCTCTAGGATTAAAAGCTGGGAGTGGTTCAGCTCTTGAGCTCTCTCTAGTCTGTTGGTCACAGCATGAAAGCTCTGACATCGCTGGCTGCCTGTAAAACCATGAACCTGCTTTTTTGCCTTACACAGTGCATCTGCTGCTCTGAGCTGTCAGTCCTGGAATCCTGCCTTAGAGACTTAGCTCTAGGGGAGTACAGCAGTAGGGCCTTTAGGCAAGTGCCTGTCTGATGCTGGCCTTTAATCTGGCCAAATTTTGTCAAAATCACAGAATTCCAAACCTGATTTCAATTTCAATTGAAGTGTTGCCCCCAAGGCTTTGTTTCAACAGCTCTGCTGTTTATTCTCCCCAAAAACTAATGTTAAAACTGAGTCCTTCCCTAAAGTCCTAGATACCTTTAATGCCTTGGTTCCAAGACAGTGCCCTGTTCTAATCAGTATCTTGTTTTGTTTGCCTTCTTCTCCTTGACATGGTATGGATTGGTTTGCTTTGCTTAAAAGAAAAGAAAAGAAAAGAAATCCAGATCAGTCTTTCTTTAAGAGTAAGGTGGCAGACCTCACCTGGTATGATCTGAGCAGAATTTGATGTTTGTTTTCCATTCATTCTGTTTTACACAACTCCTCTGAACAGCAGTTCTTCTCCCCAGTCTCCCACTGGCCTTGTCTCCTTTCCTTTTTGCATTAATGTTGAAATTTCCATCTTTGTTACAAAATAATTTTTTTAATTGAAATTTCTTTCCAAAAGACTTTGCTTCATCTTCAGAGTCTCTCTCAAAGTTTTTTGCTTACTTTCGTTTCTCACTTCAGGCAAATTTCATTAGTTTTTCTGGAATAACTTTTGGTTTACAACAGAAAAGAATCAGCCTCATTTTGTGACTCAAATCGTAATTAAACAAAAAATTAATCAATATTGACTTATTTTATTGTGTAGTCCAACTTAATGATAAAAGTTTTGCTTTGCATGAATGCCAGAATTTGGCAAATACTAAAATTATAAAGGAAAAACATTTACCTACAATTAACTGCCTAATCATAGATATTTTTACTTTATCTCTTTTTCATTGGTAGCTGGAGTAGATTATGTAGGCATCAGTCGTAATTTGGATTTTTCCGCTGGAGTCAATATGCAGACATTTCGTGTGATAATTCTGGATGATCTTGGACAGCCAGTGTTAGAAGGAACAGAGAAGTTTGAGCTTGTGCTGAGGATGCCCATGAATGCTGCCCTTGGAGAACCCAGCAAGACCACCATCTTCATTAATGACTCAGTGTCTGATTGTGAGTAATTTGGTGTTTTTTACTTTTTCATATTTTGAAGATGATGTGTTAAGTTGTTTGCACTCTGGCTGCTTCCGTTCTGTATCTGGTGCAGTTGGCATAAGTGAATGTGAAATGGTGGAGGGAAGATTTGGTAACTTCTGCAGTTATACTTTACATGTGCTTTCTATGTTTTTCTGCCCAGTGCCAAAGATGCAGTTTAAAGAATCTGTGTATGTAGCCAATGAAAATGATGGGCAGATTTCTGCCATGATATACAGGAGTGGGGATATCCGATACACATCCTCTGTGAGATGCTATACAAGGCAAGGTTCAGCTCAGGTTATGATGGACTTTGAAGAACGTCCTAATATTGACAGTTCCATTATCACATTCCTTCCTGGTAAGTTCTGATCTTATTTTAGAACCCTTTAGTCTACCATGTTTCCTTTTGTTTTGCTTTGCTTTCCTTTGCTTTGCTTTGTTTTGCTTTGTTTGTTTTGTTTTGTTGTATTTTAATTGTGCCTTCTCATAAAGTAGTGCCAAAAAGATCACTCTGGAAAACAAAGGTTTGGGGTTTTTTCCATACACAAGGGGATGATGTTGCCTCTATTTTCTTCTCTTCTGACTTAGGGGGATAATCAGTAAGAACCAAAAGAGTATATCTTCATTTAGGTTCAGCCTGAGTGCCAGGATCTTTGTGACAGCAAAAACAGGTTTGGCATAACACAGTAGAAGCACAGATCTGCTGTCAGAAAGGAAACTTAAGAAGTTCTGCTCTTTGTTAAGTAGATTCCTGGTAAATACATTTGACTAGCACTGAAATGAGTAATAGCTCTTTCAACAGGTATATAGCTCCTTAATTCCTGTTTGAATTTTTTCTCCCACCAAGGCTTTCCTAAGACCGCCCACAAATATCGGGTACTTAACATCTCACATCAGAGATGAAATGCAAATAAATCAAATGTTACTATGTAGAAAGAATATTGCCTCATTCTTTCTCCTTGTGCAGCAAGGCAGTTTGGTCTTCTAGTCTTTGAAGTTCACACACATATGATATTTTTTACAAGTCTTAAACAAGTTCTGTCATCAGCATGAAATCTTTGGTATGCCTTTATGACAGAACTTACAACCTTTGTATTTCTGTAGACATGTATCATAGTTTTCTTGAAAAAGTGAATGGTACAGTCTTTCTCTATTTAGGGCTGGCCTCAGCTTTTATTGCTGTCCTGTACTCTACACCTTTGCTATTGCTTCTATACAACCAGGAAAGAGTCCAGCTAGTAAGAATGGATCTGGGCCGGTTAGGAAGTGACTTTTCTCCTTTTCTGAGTGTTGCCCTATCATTTCTCTGTAAAGATAAGTAGCAAAGAGGTCTACTAGAATTGTATTTTGTCTCCATAAGCTTCTTAGGTGTGTTTAATATGCAGCAGTTTCATTTCAGTTTTCACATTTCCCATGTAACAATAAGCAGGATGAGTATTTTGCATTTTTTTCTCCTCGTAAAAGGCATAATTTATTTTCTATAGTGGGGGTAAAAGGCAACCTCAGGAAATGAACATAGTCAGCATCCTGATCTGGTTCTTCATTTTGAAGAACCTTGATATTATTTGTGTAATGATGAAAAAACACAGTAAACTGGCCTCATCTCTCTCCTGCTCTGCTGTCCTTTTTGTCTGGGGTGTAGGAGTCAGTCTCATGATGACGAGCCCACTAAGTCATGCTGGGTGCCAGACACTGAACACCATTCATAGATCTTGCTGCTTGTTTAGAAGGTGTAAGACAAGGTGTTCAAGTTTCTGAACATCTAGTAAGTCAGGGCACATTAATTCGTAGGTGCAAAATGGAGAGGCTTGATACTCCAAAGCATTTTTAAGGCAAATTATTTGCTGTCACTTGGAATCAGTGGGAGTTCAAAAGACTTTAAAGTCGAACAGAATAATATAAATGAAGGTCCACACAGTTGGAGAGTGTCCAATCAAAAGAGACTTGAAATACAAAATTTCAGGACAAAATTTCCAATAGTATTAGTAATTAGTAATTAGCATTACCATTAAAAGGTTTTATTACTCAGTTTGCTTGTGCAAGTATTTACTTTTTAAGTGCACTCAGTAAAAGAGGTCACTGAGAAGGAGCATTTTCTTCTTAGGTAAAACTAAAGCATTAATACATGTAAAGTGGACATACCAAATTGAAACTTGTCTTACAGAAGTCCCAAAATGGGGGATTCCACTTTAATGAGTTTCCATGGAAAGGTAATGACTACTAATTCTGCTTTCACTGCTGTCATTGCTCACTAATTTGTATGTTGTCAAGGTGGATGCCTTGGCCAGCAGGAGCATCCTGTGGTGCCTTGGGCTTGGAGAGAAGTACTGTAATAGAGCAAAGAACACCTAAGTTCTGCCTGATACTACCTTCAGAATGATTGCAGGTGAAACAGAGAAGCCTTGCACACTGGTGCTTGTGGATGATACTTACCATGAGGAGGAGGAAGAGCTACGCCTGGTTCTTGGCACTCCAAAAAGTGATTCTTCCTTTGGTGCCTCTATTGGCGAACAAAACGAGACGCTGATAAAGATCCGGGATGACGCAGACAGTAAGAGAATAGTTTATTGTTGCTGGCTTTTGGAAGCCCATTTGCATGCTCTAAAACCATTTTTTTTCTTCTAATTACAGAGGCTATTATTAAGTTTGGTGAGACCAAATTTAGTGTGAGTGAACCGAAGGACACAAGGCAAGTAGCAATTGTGAAAATCCCAGTACTTCGTCTGGGAGACACTTCCAAAGTTTCTATTGTGAGAGTTCATACAAAGGATGGATCTGCTACTTCTGGAGAAGACTATCACCCTATATCAGAAGGTAGGATCATACTTAGCACATCCAACTAATTGTTGTCATTTATGACTGTAACATAACTTTTGAAAAATGAAATAACTTTGTGATTATTCTCTGAATAGTTTTCAACCACATCCCAAAATGTGTTTTCGTGTTCAAAATCAGTGTGGACAGATCCCCTGTGGTATACAACAGCCAGTTGCTGCTGGAATACCAATTATCAGTGAAGATATTTACAAAAGAATTGTGGCTCCTTTGAAAACATCTGTAGCTCAAGAAATTGTGGTAGTTAAATTGTGAGTTAAATTGTGAGTTAAACCTTAGTTATATTTGCAGAGTGTAATAATATTACTCTGAAGAAACATCTACTTATAGGATATGATTGTGTGATTGTTTCTTGAGCAATTCATTAAGATGACGGCATTTGCTGTACGTAGGAATTAATGTATATTTCTTTTTATTTTTCTATGTTCATATTATTAAAGCTTTCCTTCTGTATTTCTAAATTCACTGCTTGCTGCTCCACACTATTAATGAATGAAGAGAGAAGTTGTGCAACAGAATGAGAAATTTCTTAGCTGATAAACTTCTTTCCATTATTAGCCCACCTACTTGCTTTAAGCAATGACTAATGGAGTTTGTAGCATTATGATTTTCTTTTTTTTTTAAGTTTATGATAATGCATGATATTACTCTGTGTTTTAAGATTAATCATTCATTGCTGGAGTGTTTTCACGGTTTTGGATAAACTATTCTGGCGTCCAGTCCAGCTGGAATATGTGACTTACCTTTGAACATCCAGCAACAACATTGCACTGTCTTCAAATTCCATAGGACTGGCATTTGCCACTAGTGATAACTGAAGAGGCAATTTGTTAGCCACAAGAAAATCATCAACCCAGAGCTTACTAATTCCAGTCACTTTGCTCCTGCATTTTAAAGTTTTGCACTTTCCCCCTGAATAGCACAGGAACTTTTAGTGTCAGCTGATGCTCACCCTATATCACGTTACCTGTAGGCATTGTCATGCGTACATTGTCCCTGCTGTGCACCAAGAGCACATGGGAGCAAAGTTTTCAGGGGAAATGTGCTACTGCAGAACAAGGGGCTCTCGGCCTCCACCCCCAAGCCTTTGAGAAAGGTCTGTGATGTGCAGAACTTCCCCACAGGTTTCAGAATACCTGTGGGTTTAGGGAACCTGCCTATTCAGCCATAGGTACAAAACTCGCATCCTTAATTGGGTTTTCTGAAGGAGGTGTGGCAAACTGAAAATCAGTAAAATTCTTAGCTGTCACAAAGCTAAGAGTTCATATGTTTATTACCAATAAGAGTATTTCCCTGGGATTGGAAGGATCATTAGATCACTTAATCAGATTCCCTGTGGATTGCAGGATTCTCCCAGTTTTCCCAAATTACTTCTGCATTGATCCAAATAACTTTGGTTGGAGAAAATATATCCTTTAGAAAGGGCATCCAGTCTTGGTTTGAAGGTTTTGGAGAGGAAGAGTGTTTCTCAGCATTTTGCTTCACTGATCAGTCTTTATCACCTAACCGTGCCTTATTTCCCATGTACAATTCAGCTTTAATGCACTATTGCTTTTTGTGCCTGTCCCTTTAGTGTGCAGAGCTCTTTATCACCTGGTGTATTTTGATATGGTGGTGTTTCTATACACCAGTGAGAACATCACTCTCTGCAGGTTCGTCTGGTCCTAAGTTTCTATTGGTTATTTCTGTACATCTTCAAAGTGAATTTGACATTCTTTAAAAATACAAATACTAGAAATGCACTTATTATTTTGGTTATTATCACTCTCGCCCTCTCCAGGCACAAATGTTAAATAGTTTCTCTACTTTTTAATTCTTTAGTAGTTAATACTGTTGAGAATCTTAGTACTCCTTAACTCAGTCAGTGTGGTGGGTTGATCTTGGCTGGACAGCAAGTGCCCACCAAAGCTGCTCTATGACTCCCCCTCCTCAGCTACAAAGGAGAGAGAAAATATGACAGAAGGCTCATGGGTTGAGATAAGAACAGGGAGAGATCACTCACCAATTATCAGCACGGGGAAAACAGACTCAACTTGGGAAAATTAGTTTCATTTTTTACCAATCAAACCAGAGCACACTGATGGGAAAAAAGACTAGATCTTAGAACACGTTCCTCCCACCCCCTCCCTCTTCTCGAGGTTAGTTTCACTCCCAAATTCCTTACCTCTGACTGGCTCAAGGGAATGGGGAATGCAGTCTGTTTATCACACTTTATTTCTGATGCTTCTTTCTCCTCACTCTTTCCTGCTCCAGCACAAGGTCCCACCCACAGGCTGCAGTCTTTCACTGTGGTCCTTCCCATAGTCTGCAGTTCCTCATGAACTGCTCCAGTGTGAGTCTCACACAAGTCCTCCCAGCAAACCTTCTCTACTGTGGGCTCCTCTTTTTGTGGGGCCACAGGTCCTGCCTGGAGCTTGCTCCAGTGCAGGCTTCCCCCAGGGACACAGCCTCCTTTGGGCATCCAACTGCTTGATCATGGGTCCTCCACGGGCTGCAGGTGGATCTCTGCTCCACCATGGGCCTCCACAGGTTGCAGGGGCACAGCTGCCCCACCATGGGCTGCACCAGGGGCTGCAGGGGAATCTCTGCTCTGGCTTCTGGAGCACCTCCTGCCCCTCCTTCCCCAATGACCTTGGTGTCTGCAGAGTGATATCTCACATACTCTCACTCCTCTCTCCCAGTTGCTGTGGTTCAGCACTTTTTCCCCTTCTTTAATCTGTTATCCCAGAGGCACTACCGCTGACACTGCTGGGCTCAGCCTTGGCCAGCAGTGGGTCCATCTTGGAGCCAGCTGGCATTGTCAGATATGGAGGATGCTTCTGGCAGCTGCCTGCAGAATCCACCCCTGTAGCTCCCCACTACCAAAGCCTTGCCATGCAAGCCAAATACAATCAGCTAAGATTGAACCTTTTATCACCTTGACTTAGGAAGGTTTTTTCAGAGACAATGATTTTCAAAATACAATACTTTTGTGTAGCTACAGCTTTGTTCCTTATTTTTGGTATATACCATTGTATTTAATAAATTTGTTGGAAAAAGACCTAAGAAAACTACTTGTTTATAATTCTTCAGTCTTTTGATGATTCACATATGTTACCAACATTTATGTAATTAGTCACAGATAATTTTCAAAACATTAGGTTCCATTAGACTAAATCTTGAGCTTTGCAAATCTCTTGATTTATGTCTTATTTTCAGTGATTTGCACATGTCTACCACTATTCATTATTATTATTTATAGCATGAAATAGGTTAAAATAAATTTGCAAGCATCTGTAATTTGAAAAGTGAGTATTAACTGCATCTCTCATGACTAGGCCTAGAATCACAGCTTGTTACAAACAACAGATTTATTTTTAACTGTCTCATGTTTTCAGAAATTGAGTTCAGGGAGGGTGAAACACAGCACTTTGTGGAAATTGAAGTTCTCTTTGATGGAGTAAGAGAGATGAGAGAAGCCTTCACTGTTCACCTGAAGCCTGATGAGAACATGGTTGCAGAAATACAGGTAACAAATTCATGCAAAGTCCTGAACAACAAAATCTGGTAAACAGACCTCTTACTTACTTTCTGGCTCATCATTTTACTCCTCTTTTAAGATTTATTCACACCATCTTGGCTTGTATATTAAAAGACAAAAAGGCCATCCCAGCTGTCGCAGTAACACCAAAACAAAACAGTTTTTTGTCAAGGCAATAAGACTGATGGGGCCATAGTGTCAATGAAAGACTGAAGTCTTCAGGATATCCTTCCAGACATAATCTTCTCATATAACCAGTCTTAGAACCTTATGTCCTCTTGGAAACACTCTCTGGCAATACAATATAACCTCTATGCTGTAAAAAGAGCAATTTCAGGTGAAATATGACTTCTGCTGTCAAAACCATGTTAATATTGTTCCTATTGTGTCAGATGAAATAGTCACACATTCTTATTGTTTGTCATTATATTTTACATACTTTTAATTTAAACAGTATATATTCCTCTGATTCAGCATAAAATGTTCTTGAAATTCCCTGTCTGCTTTATCAGTGTCACACCATATACAGTCTGACTCCAGACAGCCAGACAGAAGAGACATAGCCTTTGCTGATGACAAACACCCCATTTCCACCAGTCTTTAAGGCATACAGTGCACATAGGGGGCTCTGCCAGAATACTGAAGTGATAACAAAAAAGCTGGGAGACGAGATTGAAAGTCTGGGATCTTCACTGTTCTGAAAAGAAAAATTTCATTTTAGCTCTTCCTTTTGCACTCTGCAGTGTACTTTCAGTGCCTCGACCCTTTCTCAGTAACTCATCCAGCTGAGGTTTTAGAAATTCGTTCGTTTTGAAGGCTAGACATATTCTGATCAAGGTTCAGCTTGTTTATTTAAAATTTCACAGAGAACTGTGTCTGTCTTTTTCATTGTCAGACAGCCAAGGCCATTGTTTACATCGAAGAAATGAACAGCATGGCAGATGTCACCTTTCCCTCTGTCCCTCAAGTTACATCTCTGTTGATATATGATGATACTTCTAAAGCCAAAGATAAAACCAGCCCCATTGCTGGCTATCCTGTCATCTGTATCACAGTGAGTATCTCTGTGCAAAAACAGAACAAAATCAGTATATGGATTTTGTTCAGTGGATTTTAGGCACCCAGTATCAATCCATATGGTGATGAGTCACGCATATTAGTCACACGTATTAGTTCAAGCTAGAATTATCCTTAGAGCTAATCTAATTTGTCTGGATAATGAATCCATTTTCAGGAGGACAAAAAAGCATAGAAAGATGTTTCACTTGTTCCTCACCCAGAATAATTTGATATTGATACTCACACTGTGTCTGTGATGGCATGACTTTAGTATTTCCTGCATTATCCTGCCTTAATTTGAAGAGTTAAAATCCCTGGAGATAACAGATGAGCCATTGTTTTCAATGAATGCCACAGACTGTAAAATGAGTGCTGAAGGAATGCAGGCTTCTTTCATTTTTTTCACTAGTAGTTTTGCAACTGAAAAGTTTACATAAATATTCATATACCTTGAAGGATGTTTTGTCCATCTTCAATTTGTTTTTCTGCACATTCCTTTTGCACATGAATGTCACAAGTTGAATGGTTCTTCTAAGTAAAAAAAGAATCAAAGAAAATAAATGCAAAGTGTATTTGCAGAATTAGATCAATGGAGAAGTTAAAATTAAAGTAATACATGGGAGTGTAGTTTGTGCCTTCATAACTATCCCATGTTTTCACCTATAAATCAATTTAAAATAATATTTTTTATTTCAGTAAGCATAATTAGATACACCTTTTAATCTACCCTAACAGGGCTAAATACATCACTGTCGAAATAAGGTGACTTCTTATGAGATTTAGTGAGATTGTCAGTTCCATGTTGTTGAGTTTTGTGACTCTTGATGACTTAAAACTCCTGTTCCATGAGGCAAATAAATTCTTAACACGTGTGCCTTGTTCTGCAGGCTTGTAATCCTAAGTATGAAGACTTTGACAAGACTGGTTCTATATGTGCCAGTGAGAACATCAATAATACTCTGACACAGTACCGGTGGCTTGTGAGTGCCCCCACTGGCCCCGATGGTGTGACCAGCCCCATGAAGGAGGTTGACTTTGACACCTTCTTCACTTCCTCTAAGATGATTACACTTGACTCCATTTACTTTCAAGCTGGTTCTCGTGTCCAGTGTGCAGCTCGGGCTGTCAATTCAGATGGAAGTGAGGGTCTTGAGCTTATGAGCCCTATTGTCACTATAAGCACATCAGAAGGTAAGACATCATCACCTACTGCAAAATTCACAGGTCTCTTTTGCATCCCAAATTCAGTCCTAACAAAAGCTGGTTACATGATCAGACTTCTTAACATTACCTTCTCTAGCTTTTCTTCTGTTGTTCACAGAGGTTGTGCAAAAACTGTCTTGACACAGCAAAGCATTGTATAAAGAAAATTTTTTTCCTCTCTCCTAATTCTCTGCATCTTTAAATAATAATCCTCATAGCCAACTTGTATGTTCATGAGAACAACATATAACGGGCAATGGAATTAGTGAAACCTGGTTTCTCTTGACTTTTGAATTCAGCTGCAGTAATGATGCATTTCAGTCTCAGCTCCTGCTAGACATTGGAGAATCCATATGGCAGTGCCATATGAAAGCCTAGCCAGAGGAAAAACCTCATTTGGCTTTCAGGCCTCACTGGACACCTGAGGATTGAGGTCTTCCTTGAGTGAAGACTGGAGCAACTGGGCCCAATAACCGAGCATGGACAATTTTGTTCCCTTGTCAAAGCATTCATAATCCTTCTTGTTATATGAAACCGACTGGCTTTGTTATTGTAATAATGCATTATTTGGATTACACTTGACAAATTAGCAGAGCTAATTAGGTTAGTCTCAGGACTGAGTTGTCATGCATAAATTACTTCCAGTACCTGAGCTAACTTGTGATGATCAAAGCAACCTGTGAAAATCCTGAATATTTTCCACTTTAAAGATGCTTGACCTTCAGTGCATAGACCAAACTCTCAAAAGGAATTCAGACTGTGCAAAAAAAAAAAAAAAATTTAGTCTCTTTAGCTATGTTATTTGCATTTGAGGAAAAAAAATTCTAAAACCACCAACCAATAAGCTGACATGTGCAGAAAAGAAATTTCATTTCGTCCTGACAGAAGTTTTCAACTTGAAGATGCTGAAGAAGATGAGGTCCTCTGGAACCAATAAGCTCTCCAAGAAGGGGGCCCTGCCTCCTCTTTTCTTGAAATCCTTCAGAAATAGGCAAAGAGAACTGTTTCAATTTTCCACATCTGCTTGTTTCTTACTTAGAGTGTCTTGTAATGCTATGGTCATCACATGACAAAGTGCCAAAATGCAAACACTTCTGTATTGAACTATGCAACTAGAAGTTGCATATATCTCAGATCATGCGATTACAAATCTTCTGGTCCTACAAGCTTGGACTAATACTGGAACACGTTGAACTAACACTGGAAAAGGATTACCAAAATAAATTACACCTCCTTTCTTGGATAAATTCAAATTAACAAGGCCTTAAGCAACTTGATCCAGCTTTGGACCTGGCTCTATTCTAAGCAGAATATTTCTAGATATCCTGTGACACAATCTTTCTAACTACACTTTCGTAACTAATGCATCAGGAAGCTCATAAATTTCTGTGAGGCCATATCACTGCATACTCCAGTCCAGTGCCAAAACCAACAACACTGGTCAGGTATCTTCCATAAAACTTAGGATGGTGGGAGAAATTAAAACATATGCCCCTGAAGACCTCTGTAAGAAAGTATGGCACTTGGCACTGGCTTTGCGAGTAAGGTTGACCCATGCAACTGAAAAGACACCGATGCAATATCATCACCTTGTTCTGAAAATGTTATCCTGTTGATCAAGTAATCATTTCTGTTTGAATCCTCTTTTGCGTTGTAGAAACCTCTGGAATATGCTTCTCAAAGTGTTTACCTGTAAAGGTAAAAAATTCAAGAAAATTCTCATTGTTTCAGATACCTGTACTGTGGAAGAAAAGTACATCTAAAATAGTGCAAGGGAAAGTATAGGTTGTTTCCTATGGGCATAAAGTAAAGTTGCTTTCTCTTTTTTCCATTAGGTCTTTGTCAGCCTCGTATATCAGGAGTAGTTGGAGCAGAGCCATTCTCTGCCAAACTGCGCTACACTGGCCCAGAAGATCCTGACTATGCCAACCTCATCAAACTGACAGTCACAATGCCACATATTGATGGTATGAGAAAATCAGCCGTGGGGTTAGGAGAACTTATACAATATGCTGTTATTGGAACTATTTTATTGGTCAGGTTATTTTGAATAGACAAGTTAATAATGTAATCTTTTAACAGTAGGACCAAAGAAAAATGTTATGAATGAGTAAGTTTGCAACAAGGTGCATGAGATATTGTATTGATACATAGTCTCTGATGTGAAGAATAGCATTTTCAGATTAACTGCATAGTTTACATAAATTGAGCTAGGCCTAAGCTTTGTAAAACTCCTTTGAAGTGATTAGAAATATACCATTTAATTGCTATTCACACTATTTTTTTATTTAATAATATGTTGTATATTAATATATTTAAATATTAATAGATTTAGAATTATTTGTCTTTTCATAGTATATAGACAGTTATTGTGGGTAAAATTCTCATACATACTTAGCATATCAACTTTCTTTGAATTCTAAAGTACAGTAGTTGGTGTAAGTACAAAATACAAAAGCACTGCTGACATGCTTAGTGTTTGACAAAGTCTGGCTAGATTAAGCAGGTCTGACAACTGACACGTAGTGATAGTGCTATAAATTAACATTTTTAGGCATGCTGCCTGTTATTTCAACAAGAGAGCTCTCCAACTTTGAGCTGACCCTTAGCCCTGATGGAACTAGAGTTGGGAACCATAAGTGCTCCAACCTGTTGGATTACACAGAAGTAAAGACCCACCATGGCTTCTTAACTGATGCTACCAAGAATCCAGATGTGATTGGAGAGACCATTCCCTATCAGTACAGCCCCACAATCAGAGGCCTCAATACCCTGCGCTTCTACCGCAACCTGAACCTGGAAGCCTGCTTGTGGGAGTTCATTAGCTACTATGACATGTCCGAGCTCCTCACAGACTGTGGAGGCACCATTGGGACAGATGGACAGGTATGGAACTGGAATTGATTTTGTGCTGTATTCTTGTAATAAAATATTTCCCCTATAATACATCTGTGCTAGTAGAAATAAGAGAATAATTTGTTCTAAATGAAATCTGTTATGATTTTTTCCCAGTACAGTTCTGTGGTATTTTGGGGCAAACCAGTCCTCTTTTTACTGTATAGTGAGCCAATTTAGTCTTTTCTTAAAATGAAAGCCTTCTGAAGAATTGCTTTTAGCACATAGATAGCACTGGACTATTTAATATTCGTCATGGTATATCTTAAAAGCAGTTTTGAAGCATTGAGGAGAGACCTTGCTGATAACAGTGGGCTGCAGTGTCCTACCAGCAGCTTGGCTTTGCTGATCTCTTGTTCACTGCATAACGCATCAGTGCAGACAGCACAGTGCTCTCACATTACCCAGCAGAAAATTACTTGTTCAGGAAGCAAAGATTGCTGCAAATGTGGAATGGCTAAGGAACAGAGATGTAAAACTGGTTGGGGAGTTAAAAGCAGGAGATTGGAGAGAACTTCAGGTGTACTTGGGAAAATAATTTCTAGAAATGCATAGTAATGTGGAAGGAAAAGGGTGCAGGCTTTCTTCTGGAGCAGTGACAGTGGAATTAGTCCCTGGGTCTTCCCTGTATAATTACACTGTAAGCCTGTCTGATCCCACTCAGGCTCTGGAGTACAGTGGCTGTAACTTTGAAGTTTATGTACGGAAGAATATATTTGGGGAACAATCCTACAGGCTGGAAGAAGGACTCATAGCAGAGAAGTCTATCCACTGCAAACTCACTTTCCTGATACACTAGCATACCTTGTTGAACCACTATGAAAAGAATGAGCCTGCTTTGTGAAATGGCCATAAATTTTCTGCTCTTTTGACATTTTGCTGGGGATCTATCTTCTATGAGACCTCAGTAGACTTATTTGCACAATTTCTTATTTTTTTATTCCTAAATGGCATAAAGCAGATGTGGAAAGTGTGTTATTGCCCACAGAAACATACAGGCATGGGCAACAACAGGGCTAATTTACTACTAAAAGTGACTACACTGATGGACATGGAGATATCTAATCAGATAAACTGATTTTTTTTGTTTGTTTGCTTTGATTCTTTTTATAATTATGTGCCTAAAGTCCTACGTTACTCCGTGGGTGTTCAGAGATAATCATACAGTCAGTTTGCTGGACAAGAAATTGCACCAGGATCTCTTCAGCACGTTGTTAACTTCCTAACATTCTGCCCCTCTTCACTAGAGATTATGTACTCTAAATCAGAAGATGAGAACAAAATGGAGCTTCTGCCTGTCTGAGATACAAAGGCCTTGATGGATATGTCATTTCAGTGCTTTGTCATCAGTTCTGGTTCCTTGTCTGTTAAGAGACCATTTCAAGGTCTCTGCCTTCATGCTGGAAGCTCACTGTCCATGCTGTGCTTGGTCTTGGGCTTTGCTGAAAGCAGATCCTCCTACGGGCGCATTCCATGAGATCTATGAACCTGTCAGAGGGAAAGGGAAGGCATCCAAGTGTGGGATGTAAACCTTACACATTCCCACAAGATAAAAATGACAGCAATCTTCACTGTTCTTAGAATGATTTCATTTCTTCAACTCATCATTCTTTGACTATCTCCTTATGCCCAGGCAGTACGCAACCATATATTCTTATTTCCCATACAATGCAACCATAAGCATACACAACTTGAAGCATCTGTAACTATGCAAGCTACTTCTCCCTCAGTGAAAAGGAAGGAAGACCTGGTATGAATCTTTTCCATTTTAAATACTTCTGTGTCCTTTAAAGAAAAGGCTGAATAGCTGCTTTAGACAAATATGTATCTAAACAAAACCTTATTTATGTCTATGTTCATATAAACAGAGGAGGAAATAAGTACCATTCCAATGTTTTAGTAAATTGGAGGAATCCGTATATTCAGTTTTGGAGGACATGCATAAGTGGCAATGTAGCCAAAGAAGAGAGCTGTACTTTCCTTAGGTTTTGGCAGTATTATGTACTTTATGTAAGCTCTCTCATTTACAAGCAGAGAGGGATCAACACGAGCTGTGAGAGCTGTGAAACTGCCTTCTAGGTTATGGAAAAAAGGTTACAGTGTGTTAAGTGAAATATCAAGCTGAATTACTTCTAGCGGTGAAGCATTGCCCCACAGCCGGTACGCGCTTCACTGCCCTCCCTGTTTTCCCCACCTCCATTTAATTCTTCTCCAGGTTTGGTCTTTATCTTCACATGACCCCCTCCAGCTGAGAGGGGAGGCAGTCAGTGCCCTATCTCTGTGGTTGTCACCATTGTTGTTTTTTTCTCCTTCAGTGAACAATTAATAATCCTCTTCTGTGAGAGGAAAGCTGGCAGCTATGGTTTTCACCATTTTTTTAGCAGACAAAAGAAGCCTAAATTCTATTATACAGACAGAGCAGATAAATAACAAAAACACTCTTACCATATCCTGCTACCACTGCAAATTTAATATCTTGAATTTACCAGATATTTTGGCTAGATCTTTAGGCTCAAAATTTTGTTTCTTGATTCTAGTTCTCTAGTACCTGCACGTTAAAACAAAGACAGTCATATTTATTCATACAGAGAGATTTCGCACTAAGAACTGGCAATATCTTAAATGATGTGGACCTTCACTTTATGGGAGCTCTTGCTATGGCTGGGGGAGAAGATGAACTTTAGTAAGCAAGAAGTGAGGTAGGAGACCTGCAGCTGGTTCAGTTCTTCTGGCACAATTCCTACTGTTTGCTGAAGGCTGCAGCTGTCTTAGCCAGTTCCCATGAACTCATGAACTGTCATAATACATACAGAGAAGGTCTTAGTTTTCTTTTTTTTTTTCCTTTGAGGCCTTTTGATTGTGACCCACTCTCTTTCTCAATTATTCTGTGCATGAGCAAACCCTGTGTGAGCTAGATGCAGCACTCCTTTCAGTGTACAGCTTGACGGTTTGTTCCTGGGGTCTGCCCACAACTGAAAAACCAGACATTTATGTATCTAAACATGGACTTAGATGTTCAGTTTAAAGAACTTCTACTTAAAATTAAAGACCTGCTCCTCTTTAAATTGAGCTAATTAATTTGGATTAGAATTCTGTCCTTGTTAAAGTTAAGGTCAGCTTTGATGATTAGCAGTTTCCTTTAGAACAACCTGCAGTCACAGTCTAAAATTCTGCATTTGGATGTGTATAGGCCTTAAAAAAGGGGAACTCACCTATTTGAGGGCAGTCTTCTGGTATTTTCAAGTAACTACCAAAGGCTGGGCTTTACTTCATGGGGACATTGTGAGAGTCAAGTGCTATAGAAATCTCACATTCTCACAACACAGGTTCTAAAACAATGACAGATATTCATGAAAGGAAGGGGAAAATGAGAAAGTGAAAACCAAGCAAGTGACCATACTTTAATGAAGTGTACATTGAAGTAGTGACCTGCACTTATTTCATGGAGTGTGAAGTATCATTTGATCTCATTTCCTACTGTTATAACTGTTTGCTATAGCCAGGAAGTTTGGCATCTGAAAGCTTCTGTGTGGTTCTGGCCAAGTATTTATATATGGATGTTGCTTTCTGTAGTTCCAGTCCATTGCCAGACTTGGAATAGAGAAGCAAGGAAATTACCATTCAAACTAATTTTATTAACAACAGCTCGTTAACCAAGTCTTTTATAGGAACAAGAAGGTGAAGAACATGTATTAAAATACTTGAATATATAGCTTTACACCTTGAAACTATGGTCATTGAGTATAACAGAGCAGTTCACTTTTTTCTCTTCAAAAACCAGTTATTTTTGGCCCCAACTGAAAACGTCTTTCTTCCAATTTGTTCCGTTCACATTTATGCTACACGTTATGACACTGAGCATTTCAAAAACCCGTCTGCAAACAGGTTTTAAAATCACTAATGTACTGCTTCACCTTATGCAAGGCAGCTTGCAGAGGGTTTTTATTACACAGAAACAGTACATTTTCAACTTTATTGGAACTAGATTTACGAAAATCATACTTTAAGATGAAAACTCACCTATTCTGGAAATCTCACTAGATGTTGTAAAATGCAAACAGACAGAAATGTCTGTTTTTAGATTTTTATATTTGCTTTGGTGACCCCAGTCAAGTTTAAGAAAACTCTACAACTCATGTTCCCTTGACATGAAACCTCACTAAAAGACAAATATTTTTTCTGTAGCTGCAAACATGTGCATTTAGTAACCTGTAAAGAAAAACAAAACTGTAAAGTGAATGCACAGCTGTTGTAACAAAGTCAGAGGTTAAATTTTTTCAAGGTACTGGCATTTCAAGGCTGTATTGCATTCTCTTCTCCATTCAGACCTCTTTAAACAAACCTGCTTTGCATTTCACCTGTGACCTACCTGTCTGGATGTCTTCTGAGGGCCAAATCTTAGTTTTGCCATACTGACATTGTCTAAACAGTTAATTGATAACATTGTTAAGCTTGTGTGACTCAAATTCACAGACATAACAAGTAAATCCAATAGAAAATGACGCTTGGGGTAATTTGGAGAATAAAAACACAATTTTCATATAAATCCTGTATCATTGAGATATGCAAAACAAAACATGAGCTTGTGTTATTTCTAATGTCTAATTCTAATTTTATCAGTACTATCAATGCACACACAGAGAGATACACTGACAAGCTCTGCCCTCTGGAAATGTAAGCTGGCTAAATAAAGCACACTATAAATGTAGAACAGAATCCATGCCACAAACCCTTTATTGAAAATATTTTTTATCATAAATATTCTAAATTTTTACTTGACAGATTCTTAAAATAATTGTGTATATTACTTAATGAAATTTGACAGATTGCATCTGAAAAGGGAAGAAAAGAAAAACACTTATAGAAACTCCCATTAATACTTTTTAAGTCTTAAATGGAAATTGTCAGTATTCTAAACCAGACCTTATGGTCTGTGATAATTTATCTTACAAAAAAATAGCACTGATCTACTTCTTAGATCAATGTCCAGTGTAAATCATGTTCTTCTCTCACACATGTGAATTTTGAGGTGCACTGTTTGATGATTTTTTAATCTAAATTTTTCCAGATATTATCTGTAAGAGTCTGTTCCCTCCTTGGAACAGTTTTTGTCTTCTGTCTTCTCAGGTTCTCCAGACCTGGCATTGTCATGGAGTATGAGACACAATTTCCCCAGTTCATCTGGGTTGTAGCTATAGTCTGTATTTCTCTCCTAGTATCAGAAGACTAAAATTCACACCCACTTCTTATTGTTTAAAACCAGTGTTACTAAATGTAATTTTGTCAGTGTAACTAGTAAAATCTCCTGTGCATAGGATGCATGGATACATAGTGCACCTGTCCTGTCTCTCCACAGCATTTGAGCTGATCTTACACTTACACAGCTCTAAGTTACCCTTCTGGCTTCATCAGTGTCACGTTGAGATATAAAATGAACAGCTGGCTACTCCCAATAGGCTTTGCATGCAGTGCTGGAAAAAAAAGATAACTCAATGGAAAGAATGTTTTCTCATGTTTGTCTAAACAGCATTATTAGGAGGGTTGGAGAAGTCAAACTCCTCCATCTGTGTAACACATTCCATCAATTCATTTTGGGGGCAGGGCTGTGTCTGCTCACTTTGACACAGCTTTCGTCTGCAGTTGACTTCCTTTTTATTTTATTGTTACTATATCAAAAAGATCCTTTCATATACCGTGTCTTGAGATTTTTCTCCTCTGCCTACAGAAGAGTAGATTCCCCCTTGTAGGAATGAGAGGGTCTTCATTTACTGTTAGAGAGAATGATTTATTCAGTAGTTCTCTGACTATCATTTTTGTAGGTTTGCCTCCAGACCTGCAAATCCATGAGTGCCTGTAGAAGGGTTTGTGTGCATAAAAAACTCAATGAGCTTTTAGCAAGAAATCCTTCCTCCCCTATCTATGCCATGAGTCACAGGAAAGGGCAGCAATACTGATGGAAGCACAAGTACACAAATAAATTCCCAGGCTGAGGCAAGCAGCTCTGATGCCCTAACACCTCTTTCAGGTTTTACTAAAAGGGAAGAACCTTTTAAATTCTACAGTCCTAGAAACGGAGAGATTTCAGATTTCTCCCCAGAACAGTGGTAATATGTCAAAGGAGCAGTGTTCCTTTGGCAGATTTGCCCCAGAAGGGATCCTGCTACTAGATTTCAACCAGTACAAATAGGCTGAGCTCTCTAACACTATGGTCCCATCAAATGGAGGCAAGAAAACCCTAAAATATGGCTTAAAAACGTCATTAGTAGACTGCTTCATGTACAGTACACATGAAGAGCCAATGATACATTGAAAGCCAAGAAAAGCTTTGTAATGAGGGGTGTTTTTTTAGCTTGGTGTGTTATAAGGTACTGATCTAGAAGGAGTTTTGTGGATCACCCCATCCAGGCCTCTGCCTTATGTCTATGTAATGTCATTCCAACACTAGTAAACTTAATCTAAAACCTAACAGGATTTCATGGCCTCACTATTCTTGTGGAATGTCATCACACTGAGGGCTGGGAACTCTTCTGGTTTCTAGGCTGTTTGTTATAGCCATCTTATGCCCATTTGTTCCCATATCAGCACTATCTTTCATCATTAGTGGCCCTTCTCTGCACTTAGTCTCCTGATGTACATAGACAGCATTCTTATTTTCTCTCAGCCTTTGTTGCACTGGGCTCAACAGCACGGCTGTTTTAGACTCTTCTCATCAGATAGTTTTGCCATTCCTCTGATTATGTTGATTTCTTTTTCTGCAGTCTACAATGCAAATTAGACTTTTTCAAGCATGGATGATCAAAGCTGTTCCAGATAAGCCCTCACTAGTGCTCTGTATAATGGCATGCATGCTTCTAATTTCCACCCCATTCCTCAGTTTATCTTAGGATCATAGCACATGGAGAGGGTAGGAAGGTCATAGTTATGATGTGATCAACTCACATAACAACATTTCTTTCCCCTCTATTGTATCTAATGAATGTCTTTCATTTCTAGAGAAATCGCTGTGACTGGTTTCTATTACCTCATACTTTAAGCTATAAGATTTCATCTCACTACTGTTATTCTAATCCTCAAGGTCATTAAATTCTCACTTCAATATTCCAGTCGTCTACTTTATCATTAAGCATTATGTATGCTTCTATTTAAGAAAATAACGAACATGTATTAAATCCTCTTCCACATACTTTTGTCTCTTCCTTATAAGCAAACTAAATTTCAGATCTCTGGCTTCAATGTCCAATTCTTACTGTACAGCATGCAGATATAGAACAAAAACACAGAGAGAAAAGACAAAACCGTTTGTGTGGGATGACCTTACAACAGTAACGCATTTGTTGTACAACCAAATTTATTCATTCAGTTCTTGATACTGCTTCAGGAAATGAAAAATTTTGGGGGTTTTTTGAATCAAAGGCAAATCATAAGACACTCGAGAGCTGCATCATCACTATATTTTTTTTTAATAGAAGTGAGAATATCATGTTGTTATTTGGAACAATTTAGTGAATCTTTGTCCAAAATAATTGCTCAGATACTCACGCACGTATCCCAAAGGTAAACTTGCAACTTAGATGGTACTAAATAGTATTTTTGTCTAACTTTAATTGGTCATTCAATATGTAGAGGCAACCTTTTTTTTCTGTTCCAAATAGTAGTTCTTGATTTTGTTTATGTAAAACCAACAAAGAAGCATTAATATAATCTACAACTGTAGCATCTCATCTACCAGTCTGTGCTAGTGTTTTATTTTTCAGTGGTGCCAGGCTCTTTTCAGTGGTGCCCGGTGACAGGACAAGGAGCAATGGCCATAAACTAAAGCAAAAAGCATTCCACCACAACATGAGAAAGAGCATAGAGGGTGGCAGAGCACTAGAACAGGCTGCCCAGTGAGATCATGGAGTCTCCCTTTCTGGAGATATTCAAAACCCATCTGGACATGTTCCCATGGAATCTGCTTTAGGTGAGCCTGCCTTGGCAGGTGGGCTGGATTTGGATGATCTCCTGAGGTTCCTTCCACCCCTAAAATTCTTTGATTCTGTGATACTGTGTGTTTCCAAATGACTACTGTCTAAGTGCTAGCATGTATTATGAAATGAGTCAAACAATATAAGTCAAAAACATTTTGGTAGCACAGAGTGCAGCTCAAGGAAAGTCACATGTGAAAGTGAATTGTGGCAACTTTGAACATTTGCCTTAATGAGGTCCTTCATTAGGTCAAAGTATTTAGCTAGTGCAAGCAGTAAATTTGTGGTTATGTTATATTAGTAAAAGTTCTGTCGGGCATTTCAAAGTGTAAGGTGATGGTCATTCAGCCCCTTGACTTGCTGCTGGTTGAACCCAGCTTGTAAACTTCCTTGAATGCTGGGGATTTTTGACAGTGCAAAACACTCTTTAGAAGGATGTAAGGTAATCAGGAAAATGTTCAGATGTGCAAATTTATATATGCAATTTCTGTTGGAACTAAATGAGAATTCAGCAGCTTTTATGACTTTGAAAAGTTTCCCATGGGGAGATGATCTCTATGTTTTTCCTCCCATGTATTTCTAAGAAAATCCAGGTCTAAAAGGATCTGGATTGCACATTTCTAGTCAGAGATATGTGAGTGACAAAGTATCTGTAACCAAACATAAACACGAAGTCTCTTCAGACAGATTTAGATCTGTGTATCATGTAAGAGCTATCTGAAGAGGTGATAGTTTACTGACACTATTATTCTTGTCTTTTTTCATTAAATGTATATATAAAGAATATGTAATTTTTTGATAATTACATTTGTTTGGTACAATATATAAAGAAAGGCACTATTTTTAAATCCATATCAACTTGCTTATTATTTTTAGCTCCTCCAGACAGTGATGAACAGTATGATTTCTGTGTTTGCATGCAGCACGTTAGCTATTATCCATGCACAAAGAAAGGAGGAGTTCCAGAGGTATAAGGAGTATAAGGACTCAGTCGTGTGATGACATCCGAGCAGTTTCAGCATCTTCCAGAAGAGTTTCTTAGGTGATAGCAACAAGAATATAAGCAAAAGAGGTGGTTAAGCCATAACCACAGAGCAAATGCAAAAGTATATTTGAAAAAGTTCTAAAGTCTTCATTTGTAGCTGTGTTGTTTATGTACTTAAAAAACCTGAACAAAAATGATGAGTCAAAGTTGAGGGGATTGTGTTTTATCAGTTTGAAGTACAAAGGTGAAACTTGAAGTGAGGTAAGCTCAGCTGAAAACCACTGAAACATGGTTTAACACTTCACGTGTAATTTACAGAGAGAGAGAATTTGATTGAGTCACAGTATTTATTCCAAGTTCTGTCTTCGCTTTCTCTTGCATTCAGCTTACCTGTGCGATGCTGCCGTTCGTGGTCACTAACCCTAATATACAATCCTGGTTTTTATAGGTTCTCAACCTAGTGCAGTCCTATGTCACGCTGAGGGTCCCTTTGTACGTCTCTTACGTTTTCCACTCTCCTGTGGGCGTCGGAGGCTGGCAGCATTTCGACCTGCAGTCAGAGCTCCGGCTGACTTTTGTGTATGACACTGCCATCCTGTGGAAGGATGGGATCGGCAGCCCACCTGAAGCAGAGCTCCAAGGTGGGTGTTGCATTTCCTGGCGTAGAACTCATGCTAAGAGTATAGTTTGCACACAGAAGGGTGGTTTTTCAATCATTCCAATACTAATTACAAATTTCCAAGTTTCATTTATTATCAGTTGCAGTCTGTCATTTCCTAGCACTCTCAGGTGTCTGCTCGAGTGTTTATGAAAATCGAGTAAAGTTGACATCAGCGCTTTTACTGCAAAGAAAGACGATTGTACTGTTATATTTGAAGTACATGTGCAAAATTTAAAACATTTATATATACTCAGAACTTCAAGGTACATTATGTAACCAAATTCTGTTAGCACACAAGATGTTTGCACTTCAGTGAAAATAATTGAAGCTTTTCTGTGACACCATTTTTTTTCTCACTATGAATGGCCAGTTTCAGAAACTTTTGATATTTTGAAAACATTACGTAACATTCAAAAGAGACAGAGCTGTGTAGTGGGGGCCTGTCCTCTGTGTGAGAGTAGTAAACTCTGAGACATTCTACAGTATGTTAGATATTGTCAGTAAATGTTTGTGAGTATAACTAGTACTCAACAAGTCAAAATCTATCATTGCAGAATTTCTCTTTTAAAAAAGTCAATTTACTGTTTACCAATAGTGACATACAGATGTATGTAAGAATTAAAGTATGTAGTTACACCTGTGTGCTGCATTGTTCTTCTTATGCAAATTTACTTAATATTTTCCAGCATTATGCTTCAGGTGTTTCCGATCTCTCTCAACCTAAGGTGGAATACAGTACCAGCTGTAACTATGTACATACACAATTTCAGGACTCCTGGGAACCTAAAATCATTTTTTGCTTCTGCTAACTCTGTATATGAACTACAGAAATAATTACTATGCCATTTCTGTCCTTATGTTAAGAGCAGGAAATGAGGAGCAGCAAGGGGAATCTGCAGTGCATGAAGAATGAGGCACATGTCATGCTATGCTTAAAGAATAAGCCACATGCCACAAATCATGTGATGTGCTAGTCACCAAACAACAACCAGATCTAATCCTCTGTCTCAGCAGTTACGTGGTACATCTATGCCACCATTTCCCATCTTTAATTTTTTTATTTCTCTGTTTAAGAAGCTGATGGCCACATCTTTGGAGGTGCTGAACATTGTCAGTTCCCTTTGAAAACAGCCAGTACAAAACAACCCCCAACATATCCCAGTCTCATTTGGGTAGTATTTTTTCAGCAGTTGTTTTTCTGGGCAGGGAGGGGTTAACTAGTTTCCAGTTTCTTTTCATACCTCTCAATTCATATAATTGCCCTACATAAATTCTAAGTAACACTGTAAAGCAGTCAGGGTCTTCTAAAGCCCTAATTCATATGTGAATATATGGTTATTTCTATTGTACCAAGACATACAGTTGGTACAGATTATTTTGTGCAGGTGGCATACATTCACACTGGTGTGTTAGATTTCCAGCATATTCGTGGGGGAACATTCCTGTTTCCTTCTTTTTCCTGGCAAGCAGAATGGTGGTCCATCACTGGCTGTTTGTAAGGCACCGCTGGAGGAGATGCCTGAACTTTAAAGCTTTGCAGAACTCCAGAGAAAAAGGGTCATGGCTGCAAGCTACAGAAGTACACTTATGTGGTGTAAACAAGATCTTGTAATCTGAAATTAGAATATTTAAGCCCTGTGTTTTGCCAAAAATTGCCAGCAATGCAAAGCCTATCAGAAGGAGTTTCACAGATTGCAGCACCCTAGAGCAGATTGCTGTGGAAGTCACAACCAGCTGCTCCAGCTTATGCTGGTGGTTGCTGCCTTGGCACAGTAGGCAGGGAGGCACTGATAAAAGGTATCTCTGAAGCAGCTTTCATTGGTAGGAGTCAGCTTGAATACCTGAAAAACAAAACTCTCCCTTCTGCAGATCCCCCTGGAAGCTGACCATGCTGCTTGAACCCAAGCACAGACTGCTATGTAGATTTTCCTCAATCTACTAGAGCAGCTGTTGGGTCCATGGTAACATGTAAAAGCATAGCTTTGCAGGGAAGTTCCCTATATGCTTTGGAAGCTGCATCACATCCTGAAAACTCAAAGCCTCACTGTGTAAATTCTTGTTTGAGAAGAATCTGGAGTCAACCCAAAAAGTACCAGTGGGCTCCCCCAAACTTGTGACATGGCAAGGGTAGATGAAAGAGTGGGTCTGGTGCTTCACAGGAGTGTGATTTCTTTGTCACTTGCCAGTGGCACACACCTGTTGATTGTTTTTTGCTGGCAGGTTCCCTGTTCCCGACCAGCATGCGCATCAGTGAGGAGGGGCGCTTGGTTGTCAACTTCAAGACTGAAGCCCGGTTTCATGGTCTGTTTGTTATGTCCCATCCTGGTAAGTGTAACCTACCCCTTAGCAGTACTACAGGAATAAATACACCCTTCACAAATTTGATAGTATTCTTTTTTTTTCCTATTTCTGCTTCTGATAGCTGATTTTTTTTTAATATATACTATGCTCTTCAGATACAGGTTTTTCCTCCACTTGAGATTTCTTACTTGTCATTGATGACTGCATTCAGGTTGTCAAATTTGTTGAAATATACATTATTCTGATGGAAGGCAAATAGTTCCACTTGATCAAGAGCCTGAGTAATGAAGGATGAAGATCTACACCATTGTGTCCATTAGGGATCTACTGATACATGTTTTTAACCCCATAGTTATAATTACTATTTACTTATATTGCCCTAGGAACTTAGCATTAAAATTTCTCTTCTAACTTGAAGCTTTTCTAGGATATTTAGACCTTTTTCAGAGAGCAAGAAAAAGTCTTGTGTGGGCATTGTATCACTCTGTTAATATAACCCTCTCACTGACATTCAATTAGTCATTGCTGAGGACCTGTTCCTGCGATTTTATCTGTTTAAATCCACCCCACTGCCTTTATTCAGAATAATTACAGGTGTAAGGCTGTCTACAGACATAAATCTGAGCATGAATGCCAGCCATGGAAAAGAATATCTAACTAAATTAAATCTGCTGAACAACAGTGAGAAGAGGAAAAAAAAATAGGAAATCTCTTTTAGTTTAACTCAGGTGTTTTTAACCCATAAAACTCCTTCATGGGACTTCTCCTTTTTCTCAGCTCTCCTGTAGTGTGTTTGGTTTTGCCTATCAGGTGGAGACAAAAGTGTTCAATTACTAAGAGAAATTATGTTGTGTTTCCCTGGGCTGTTGTGTTTCTCCAGGTTTAAAACAGGAGGGATTATAGATCTTTGCCACTCCACTCTCACTGTTTTGACTGTGTCTTAAATTTATTCTTCATACAGTTCTCATTGTGTAGCCCAAAAGCAGCTGCTGAATAGACACTTGAACTAGAATCAAGGAGGCCCAGCTGAATTGACTGTAATTGATTTTAGTTTTAGTTAATACTGAATTTAATTCAGTTAAAACCCAGTGGCCTGTGAAGGTATTAACATCAGCTGTGGCATTATGTTCATGAATTATTGGGAATGTTTTTCAGGCTCTGAGAGTTTGCAATGAAGCACTAAAGGTGACAAATCTGTCTCTTTGGCATGTTTCTAGCTTCATCTCTAACTTCCATGGTTATGTCAGCTGACCACCCGGGCCTCACTTTTAGCCTCAGCCTCATCCGAAGCGAGCCAACCTACAACCTGCCCGTCCAGCAGTGGAGCTTCGTTTCTGACTTTGCGGTAAATCCTCAGCCCTCACTAGGCCCTCTACTGCCCCAGCCTGTCAGCTGGGATGTGGGCAGTGCAGCTCCCCCTCTCTTTGTGTCCAGGTTCGAGACTATTCTGGAACGTACACTGTGAAGCTGATAGCCTGCACCACAGCCCCACATCAGGAGTACAGCCTGCCTGTGATCTGCAATCCCAGGGATGCCATCACTTTTGATCTGGACATCCGATTCCAGCAGGTGCTGTTCCAATAACATCTTCGTCATGTTTCCTTTCTAATTTGATTCCCATTTGTTTGTCTTGTAATAATAGTACTAGAAACTGAATTTCTTGCTAATGAGCAAGGCATTCCTAAATTGATGGGAGAGCACATATTGCTCTCCTGCTAAAAAAACATTGGTTTAGGAAGAGTTACTGTGATGTGATAGTAACATTTGGGAATTATTTTTTTGTCTGTTTGGTAGTAAATAGTTTTATCAGGTAATTAGTAAAATATAAAACTATTATCAGAAGGCTTAGGTCTCTGGTATTGAAAGTGTAACCTCCCTAGGAAGATTCATTCAGTCCTAAGGTAGAACTTCCTTCACAGACTGTAGAGGGAGGTGTAGATAGGCAACACTGATAAAATGCTTAGCTTTAAAACTCACAAAAGTGACCAAAACAAATCCAGTCCGTAGCAATATGGACTGGGTCATATGGGAACATAATGGTAACAGGCAAACAGCATACCTTTCTCAAAGCCCAGCTGTGAAGCTCTGTAGCTGGGAACAAATTATGGAGAAATGAATTCCGCTGTAGAAAACATTGGTTTAAAAAAAAAAAGAGGGGTCATGTTGGATAGTTAGGAGAACATAAACCACCAGCTTTCCAGGTTATCAAAAGGGCTAGTGTGACCTTGGCATGTGTAAGGAGGAAGTTATATAATTTCTGCTATTTGGAGCCAATACAGCTAATACTGGAACATGTGGCTGTGGTTTCATGCCACAGTTTAATAGTATAGATTATGCTATTAAATCATCTTACAGAATAAATCCATGTCAGTCAGGGGTACACAATCACTTTTCTGTTGACTTACCAGAGTACACAAGGGAATGTATGCAGTCTTTATGCTTTCATTTGGCGTTATGCCACCTGTGGGAGAACAGATGATTCCTGATAGGGCAATAAGTCCTGGCAAAGAAGAGAAATGATACATGATCTGATGGGAAACCTGCCTTCTCTGAGTTAACCACATTTCAAGATTTTGGAGAAGTTTGAATGGAATGGGTGAGGGGAATTTATACTAGTTCAGCACTTCAGCCTTTGTCTGGGATTTCTAATCTACTTCTAAGGACCCTAAAGCAATTCATAGCAATGCTAAACCACAACTTGTTCCTGATCCTAGTATAAACAATAAGATGTTAATATTTCAAAGAAAGGTCAAAAAATATGCAAAAATCATTGCAAAATGGGCAAAGAAGCCTAGGAAGAGACCTAACTCTTACCTGGAAGTAGTCTACAAGTAAAAGCAATGGCTAAGAATTAGAACTGCCTTGGAATAAATAAATGGACCCTGTAGGGGTTATTATATCAGATAAAGTTTTAATAATACAGTATATGGAAGCTTCAGGTACATCAATTCTAAATAGGCATAAGGTGCAAAGTTGCAACAACGTCATAGACTGTGGCCAGCTAAACCCCCATCACCAACAATTTTCAAACCAAGACCAACTTTTTTTCTTGAGATGCTCATAGTAAAAGGGGCTTGGCCTTTCTGTGGCCCATGATAATTTTTCCATCTGATCACAGATTGAAACATTGTGTCCCAAAGCAGGTCCCAAAAAAGCAGCAGTACAATAGCACAAATTCAGTAGGCAGTATATACCACTTTACCACTAAGATTTTTTAGTCATTCTGCAAAACTGAGTAAGCATTAGTATCCACTTGTTTACAAATAAGAAACAAAATACTGAAGGATGAGACTGAAGGATGCTATTCCTTAAGCTAGGGAACACTTGATACATTGCACAGGCCTACTGCATCCAGTCCTCTGGTGCCCAGTGCTAGAAAGACATGTACCTGTTAGAGGGGGTCAGAGGAGGACCAGAAAAATGGTCAAAGGGCTGAAACACCTCCACTATGAAGGAAGGCTGAGAGATTTGGGGTTGTTCAGCCTGAAGAAGAGAATGAGCTAAGGAGACCTTATTGTGGCCTTCCAACATGTAAACGGGGCTTGTAAGAAAGACAGACTTTTTACCAAGGCCTGCAGTGACAGGATAAGGGGCAACTGAAAGAGGGAGGATATGTTTAGATTGGATGAAAAGAAGGCATTTTTTACAATGAGGACAGTGAGGCACTGGCACAGGTTGCCCAGAGAAGCTGTGGATGCCCCATTCCTGACAGTGTTCAAGGCCTGGTTGGACAGGGCTCTCAGCAGCCTGGTCTAGTGGAAGGTGTCCCTGCCCATGGCAGAGAGGTTGGGTGAGATGATCTTTAAATGTGCCCTCCAACGCAAACCCCTCTGTGACTCCCTGAAGTTAGTGAGTGCAGGTGTCACAACTGGACCAAAATTACTTTTGACTGTAAAGTCTAATGATAAAATCATGAGACAGGAAAAGAGTTGTGTCCCCCAATTCTTAGTCTAATGCTCCAGCTCCCATACTGAATCTTCTTGGGCTTTTTAATATGTGGCTTTTCATTTCCTTGGAAACTTCTAATTTCCTTTGCAATTGTTTTCACTGGTCACAAGTGAGGAACCTTTTTAAGAATCAAGAAGAAAATGTATTTGGTGTTTCCCCACTTGTTCAACATTTCCTTTTTTAACATGAATCGTCTATATATCTCCTTTTTCCTTTCTCCATGGCCCCTGAGGAGTGAAGCAGGTAGCCTGGAACTCTAGTGAGGATTGTATTACCACTGTCTCACTCTGGGATTCCCTGAAAATGAACAGTATTCAACCTCCAAGCTTTGCTTTATCCGAATCCTTTCATCATCTCCTTTCTTTCAATGTGTAGGACTATTTCCTGACAGGAGTTCTTCCATACTCAGGATGCTTGTTGCCCTGGGATGGACCAATCACAAGAGTACTCTGTTCCTTGGGGTACCAAGTATTACTTGGGCTTTGACCCCATGGGTGATCTGCAGTGTCCCCACATCATCCATATGCAGAGCTGATGGGCATGTCAAATAGGCAGAATAAATTGACAGTTACTCTTCTCACCCAGGACATCCTCACAGATTATTTTTAAGAACTTCTATATAAAATGTGTCAAATATCCATGAAAATAAGTACACTTAAACTACTGTCATAAATAACACAGCTGGAAAACAGTTGTGCTAATCAAGTATTTGTGGAACTACAACTCAATGGCCTGTTTTTCAGGCATTTAGAAAGAAGCATTCCAAGGGAATGAAATTTTTTATCTTTTTTTTTTCTTTGCAAAGCCTGTGACAGTAGGGCTCCTTTTTCTGAGGAGTAGCACTTCATTTATAAAAATGTTTGAGCTGTACATTCTTCTCACCAGATCCTGTTGCTTTGATAGTTTTGAGACTCTCTTGTGAAATGGACCCTTGTCCATGAGCCAACAAGAATGTTTTCTTTGTTGTTTTCTTTCCTTCCTGTCCACACAATTATACGTATATATACATAAATATACATATTATGTTAGCTTTTTTGTGTGTGTTTAGTGGACTCTTGTTCTTTTTTCTTTTTTCTTTTTTTTTTTTTTCAGATGTATATGTCTTCCACATTGTTTTCTCGTTTCCTTGCACCCTTCTGAACTTTAGGCTCCTCCAGTTCCTCTATTCACTGTATAATTTCCCTTTTATTATGCCATGTCCCTTTATAGTTTGCCTTCTCTCTTTTGTTTTATGGTCCCATGAAAAACTGCTGCTGATAGTATTGATTAATTTTATACTTTTCATGTAATCGAGGAAGAACCATAGACAAGTGTGTCAAATATATAAAGATAAATACTAACATAAAAAGATGTTTAAATGGTTTGGTGCATTTTCACATGCATGATCTGATATATCCTGCAGCACATTAGAAGAACTGATACTTGCAAATAAATTCTTAGCATTGTGTGCTTTCAATTATTGATAGAGGATCAGAAGCAGAGGTGGCACTTGTATGTAAGAATGAAAATGAGATAGAGAAAACAGGCTGTGATGAGTCAGAGACAAGTCATTGAGGGAAAGATTTTCCTCATGTTACCCCCACACATAAGTTGCCCTGGACACCTCCTTAGCTGGGATTTGGAAAAATGTGGTGGGAAGAAACTAACCTAGAATACTGTCAAATATCACAGATGCAGATAATCCAGAGGTTGTTTGCATATGAAATTCACAGAAATCTGTTTCTAATTCCAGGAGATCTTTTTGTTAAACTATACTATTGCATGAGATGTGCAAAGCTGATAAGTAATGTACATTGGGAGAAGGTGATGCTTTGTTTTAAGAGTTTAAGAGTTTAGGATCATGCTAGGTTTTTTTCATTAAAAAATTTTGTTGTAAGAGCCTTATACTTTGTGGTTTTAGGTCAGTGACCCAGTGGCTGCTGAGTTCAGCTTGAACACCCAGATGTTCCTCCTCTCCAAAAAGACACTGTGGCTGTCTGATGGCTCGATGGGCTTTGGGCAAGAGAGTGACGTTGCTTTCTCAGAAGGTATGATTGTGCACAGGTCATGCACATTTAATTTGTGTTCCACACTATCAGGATCTTGTTGCTGTCAAAACAAGATAGGAGTAAGGGCTTGTGCTTGTTGCACTAAGCTTCTTGAGAAGGCTTTATTAGCTCAGCCTCAGAGCTATGCTAAATGTTCCATTGTAACTGAGTGTGATCTGTGTGCACTGTTCACAGGTGATGTCATATATGGTCGGGTGATGGTGGATCCAGTGCAAAATTTGGGTGATTCCTTCTACTGTAGCATCGAAAAGGTTTTCCTGTGCACAGGAGCTGATGGATATGTACCCAAATATAATCCATCCAACACTGAATATGGCTGCCTTGCTGATTCTCCATCCCTTCTGTACAGGTTTAAGATTGTGGTAAGTGTTCTAATTCTGGGAGGATGCTTTTTTTTTTTTCCTAGCTTGTCTTTTATCCAAAACCCAGCTGCTCTTTAAAATGTTCTCAACAGCACCAAATTTTTGACTCGAGCTCCAGACTGACATGCACCAATGGAGGCAGTATCTTGCCTTTTTCCCTCCTGGTTCTTTATCTTTCTGGGAGCTGCCTTCATTAAGAGTTTGACCTAAGTTAGAATCCCAAGATACTTTTTTTCTCTGTGTTGTCTGTATCCACGGACCGTAGAGAGAATTTTAGGAGACATGCAAGTGAAGTGAAGAATTGGAATTTGTATCATATTTACCCACCCAAAATCTAGTGTATACTGCAAAGCTAGTCATCCAGGTTGCCTCTGTAGTCTATAGGGAAAGAGAAATACCTCTAACGTTGGCTTGGACGATCTAATTTCCTTCCTGAAAATAACTATGGAGTAACCTCAGGTAACTACAGACCTGATGCCCAACTTTTAGAGCTAACTTTAAGTAAAATAATTATATAATATGCTAAACAAATTTATGTGACTGTTTGTTAATGAAATGAAATGTATTGTGGCTTCTTTAGACTGGGAAATAGACTTCTTACTTTTATTTCAGACCACATTTATGTATTTTTTTTATTTAAGAAGTGTAGCTACGGTTGTTCTCTAGTGTTTACCCCTTTTACTCCAGAAAGGCAAGCGATTAAATAGAAGTTAGTACAAGTCAGATGGGACAACAATTGTTTCTCATGTCTTTTCTTTTGTACTAGTATTTCCCTAGATGGCATAAAATAGCATGTTTAAACTACACAATTTATACATTGCAAGTAAATACTAAAACTGTTTTTCCTCAAAGAAATAAATCTATGTTTCACAAACTTTTTTCTCCCCCACGCAGGACAAAGCTCAGCCAGAGACACAAGCCACAAGCTTTGGAAATGTACTTTTTAATGCAAAACTTGCCATAGATGATCCTGAAGCAATTCCATTAGTTAAACAGCCAGGCTCTGATGGATTTAAAGTAGACTCAACTCCTCTGTTTCAGGTATGATATCTGCAGCTTATTAGCAAGAGTACTGAACCAAGGAAGAAACACTTGCACAAGTATTGTTAACTGTAAATCAGATGAAACCAACAGAAAGATTTATTCTGATTCCAGTGACTGTCAAACACAATTATAGATGCTTAGAAACTTCTAGGTATAAAATCTGGAACACTTATTAAAGTGTTTCTGTAGGGATACTCTTGCTTTTCTCTTGTATAATTCCACAGGCTAACCAGAAGTTATGCAAATTGTTCTCGTACATTTCTTTTAAGAAGTTAGTAAGATTTTTGTTTCACAGCATTGTTTTACTGCTTCCCTTTTCACTTCTCAAAGACAAAAAAATTAAAAATCATAAACATTTATAGTGAACTTAATCAACATCAAGTTGATATTCAGCATTTTCTGTACAATTCTTTCCTTGCAAACTTGCACAGTGTGAAGCACTGGAAAACTTAAAAATTGGCAACTAAAGGGTGCAACTACTTCTAAATTATATATAATCCTTCAGCTGTGTGCATTCAGCCCTTTGATCTATACAACCCAGCCACAAAGTTCTCTCTTCACTATTTGTTTCTAGTATTTGCAAAACTACATCCACAACTCAAGTGTATAAATTGGTAGGAAAAATATGGAGGAGACTTTGATTCTACTCCTGGCCACTTCAGTATTAAAGATCCCATTGTAAGCAGTAGAGTATTTAGCAGAAAGGCCTACTTAAAAGTATAATAAGTTTCAAATCTGCCCCTGGGAAAATGAAATCTCATTTTTTACGTGAAGAATCCAATTTCTGTGGATTCCAATGCCATGATTTTTGGTTCCCTTCCTGTCCAAAAAATGAGAATATGAAGAAACAAAAATATATCCTGAAAAATACTTGGAAAAACAAGAGTAAAATAGAAAATGTGCTGTTTCTCAAAATAATATATCTTGGCTTCAGCCATTCAAATTAACAGGCAGTAGCTTTAAGACAGTATTCAGACAAGCCTACTGGACCTTGTGGAAGCCAAATCTGGTATGTATCCAGGAAAAATGAGAGAAATTGAAGGTAGTATCATCTCACACACAGATTGCAGAGACCCATGCAGAGTGAATGAGGTTTTCAGGGACCTGTGGAAACTGACTGTTCCAAAACCCTGCTCAAAGCAGGGTTGTGGAACAGGGTTGCTCAAAGCAACCTGCTCACCTAGAGCATGTTGCCCCAGGCCATCTTTTGAACATCTCTGTGGAAGGAGACACCACAGGCTCCCTGTTCCAATGTTCAACTATCCTTGCAGTAAAAAACTGCTCTCTTCTGTTCAGATGGAATTAGAGCCAGGGCCTAATCACTTGGTAGATTAGGCTTGGAAGGTCCTTTTCTGTGGCCCATCCACAGCTAATGATACTTTGTATGGCTTTTGGTACTAAAAGTACCAAAACCGTGCCAAGGCCCTAGCCTTCTTCATCTGCACTTGGTAGCCACAGAGTCTGACTGTGGAGAGGAATGGAGACTAAACCCTCTGAAAATTTTGGCAGAAAATACAACTCTTGTAGTGCACACTGGCACGAAGTCATGAGTTATTTGTGCATGACTTTGAAAGTGCTTGTCCAGGCATTCAGTTCAGAACAGAGGCTGATTTCCTCTGCATTTAGCTCTGCCCAGATTCAGTATCTGTGTGTTTAAATACAAACAATGTTTCTCCCCAGGTGTCTTTGGGCAGGGAGTGGTACGTCCATACAATCTACACTGTGCGTTCCAAGGAGAACGCCAACCGCGGGATCGGCAAAAGAAGCGTGGAGCACCAGTACCACACTCTTCTCAGTGCTGGCAGCCCAGGAGCATCCACATGGAGAAGGCAGAAGAGGGGAGTTGAGCAGGCCCCAGAACTGGCAAGAGACATTGGAGCAGGGAACAATCGAGGGACAAACATACAGCACATAGCCCTGGATCGCAGCAGCAGGAAACAGGGGCCTCAAAGGGAGGTGGCACTCAATGGTGTTCTCCCCAGGGAACTGGATAACCAAAGTGCAGGAATCAGCATACTCACAATCATTGGTGGAGCTGCTGCCGTTTTCCTTGCCATCTGCTTAATTGCAATTACCGTTTTGCTGCTGAAATGGAAGCAAAATTCTGACAAGAAGGAAAGCACAAACGAGTCAGGCAGCAACGAACCAATGATGCTACCACATAATTACAGCAATGACAGCTCAGAGGTCTGATTCCAAGACCACTGTATTCAAGCCAGAGTTGCCAGAGTGCCTCAAAAAAACTATTGAACTGCATATTTTTTAGCAGCAGATAATGGTGACTCATGAGGAGTTCATGTGTTTCTAGGTGTACTTGAAATTTGTTATCCTGAGCTTTTACTGCCGTTATCAACAAGAGAAGAAGCTGAACCGAACCTCCCACTTTGCACAAAAGGAAATGCTGATGTTCCTGTACCATGCACTAATTTTAAGCAGAAATTCAAGGGACTGCATTGTAAGGGAGAGATTATTGTTGTGGTTTTGTATTTTCTGACATTTCAAAAGAATAAAAGAAGCTGAACAAAGGTGCTGCATATCCTGTCTGCAATAAGAGAGATCTCTTTCTTCAGAAACACATAATACTTGAAAGGAGGGATCTTTACACTCTTCTGTAAAATTTTGTACTGTTTCTCACAAAGAACTCAATGTCTACAAATAGTTTGGAAGGTGATGGAATGCCTTAGGCATGGATCCTCTGCCCTGTAAGTTTTTGATTTCATTTAATCTGTACCAGTGATTTTTTTTTACTTTTTTTTTTTTTTACTTTTTCAAAAGACAGCTAGATTGTACAGCATAGCATTATAAACAGTTACATGTCACAGGATCCAATACATACTCTTTCCTGTAAATTCCTATTCATCTATTTAATCTGAGATTTTTTTTTTAATTTATGTTTATAGAAAGCCAAAGAATGCAACAAATCCAGAAAAAAAATTTGGTTTTCACTGAAACTGGATGCTTATGTCCTCTTAACTTTATAATTGATCATGGAAGTGTTGTAAGGTCAATTTTATTTCTTAGTGCATGTCCACTGCTGAGAAATGCAAGCATTAGTATTTCAGTACCTAGAGAAGATGATAGATTCAAAATGCAGAGGACAAGGTTCTGCTGAACTGATCCTAGGAATCATGATAATGAATCCAGCACAGTTAGTTGCCATATTAAATAACAAAAAGAGAAGAAAAAATTAAGATTTTTTTGAATCAAGTAATATTTATTGCTGTATAATCATAGCACATTTTGACAAACATGCTGGGTCATTGTTGGGCATTTTTTAACAAGTGACTAGTTCTGCAAGAGTAATTCCAATTTTCTCTCAGCATTCTTGACTTAGGTAACATGACAAGTTTGAATCAGCAGTGTCCTGTGTCAGTTTTTATCCAGACAGGACGTGTACTTTCCCTGTCAAATCCTTGTCTGTGAAAGCTATGTAACCTTAAGGAAACTGTCCCTTTTGTCACACTGGTGTTTTACATAAGTCCTTTAAGTCATACAATCATAGAATGGCCTGGGTCAGATGGGACCTTCAGGATCATTTAGGTCCAATCCCACAGCCACGGGCAGGGAGATGTTCCACCACACCAGGTTACTCAAAGCTCCGTCCAAACTGACCTTGAACACTTCCAGGCGTGAGGCATCTGGAACTTCCCTGGGCAACCTGTGCAGTGTCTCACCACCCTCATGGTAAATTTCCTCCTAATACATAAACCTACCCTCTTTCAGAATGAAATCATTACTCCTTGTCCGATTGCTACATCCTCTTGGGAAAAGTCCCTCCACAACTCTCTTGTAACCCCCTGCAGGCACTGGAAGGTACTCTAAACTCTCCCCAGAGCCTTCTCTTGGGCCAGACTAAACAACCCCAACTCTCTCAACCTGTCTTCACAGGGGAGGTGCCACAGCCCTCTGATCATCTTTGTGGCACTCCTTTGGATGTGCCCCATCAGGTCTGTGTCCTTCCTATGTTGGCGGCCCCAGAGCTGAATGCAGCACTCCAGGTGGGGTCTCACAAGAGCAGAGTAGAGGGGCAGGACCATCTCACTCACCCTGCTGGCCCCACTGCTTTGGATGCAGCCCAGGTTATGTTTGGCTTTTGGGCCTGGGAGTGCACGTTGCCATTCATGTCCAGCCTCTCATCCCCCAGCACCCCAAAGTCCTTCTCAGCAAGGCTGCTCCTAATCCATTCTCTGCCCAGCCTGTGTTTGTGCTTGAGATTACCCTGACCCAGGTGCCGGACTTGGCCTTGTTGAACTTAGTGAGGTTTGCTCAGGGTCACCTCTCAAGCCTGCCCATGTTCCTCTGGATGACATCATGGCATTGCTTCCCTCCAGCGTGTCAACCACACACCACACCACACCACACCACACCACATCACCAGCTGGGTGTCATCTGTAAACTTGCTGAAGGTGCACTTGATCCCACCATCCATGAGATTGTCAAACAGCACTGGAGCCAATGGAGTTCTCAATAGAGTTGAACTATATAAAATCTGAATTAGGATGTTGAGACCTTGCTAAAATGTCTCTTCCCTTCCACCAGCACCATCTTGTCATGGTGTGTACAGGCAGTCCCCAATACACTTGGCATTTGGTGTTCCAGGGGTCTTGCTGCAGAGATCAGTTAGCAGAGCAGGATTCAATTTGAAAGCAGCCTGTAAGCACACAACGCTGTCTCTGACAAAAAAAAAAAAAAAAAAAAAAACAAAAAAAAAAAAACACCCTCCAGAAGGCTTCCCAGCCTGATTGTGGGGGTCAATCAACACAGATAGACCTGACCTAGTAATTCTGCACAGTTGTCCTGTGAGCCATAAAGCTCAGGACCATGAAGCTCTACTAGCCTAGGAATATCTCTGCTGTGATTCATGGTCCAGTGTGAATACACCCACAGAGAGACTCATGCTGATATCTGCTGCTCTGGATTTGTGTTGCTGTGACATCACTCATTTTACAGGATTTCATCACCTTTTCACAAAATAAGTCAGGTCAGAATCTGTCCTATCTTTTCTAGGTTTTCTGAACATGGTGATTAATTGACAGCTTAAATGAAGAATGTTTGCAGCACCTGAAGGGTCAAATTCCATTACTAAACACTTGCAGTCATCTTTTATTTTCATTAATCTGAGTTCTAGCCTGAAACAATTATCTGGAATAATAAGCCATGCCCAATGCTGTAGACCTTCCCCCAGTCACCTGACATCAATTTGCTCCTGTAAAGAAGTTTCTGGTTTTGTGATCCATGTATTATGTGTGCAAGATTGATCAAAGACTTAACCCACGGATATTTTTTATATTTAGTAAGTTTGCCACTAAGTTGCAAATGTACACTAAGATCAAATTTGCCTTTGTGCCTATGTGTGACATCACTATGAGAAAAGCAGAATTTCTCTCCTAGAACCTGCATGTTTGGATAATACCAGTCAATGATTCTAAAATAGAATGGAACACATGTAAATAGTAGAACATTTTAATATTTATGAAATGCCTGTTTTGTATAATCAGAGATGATCTTTTTTTAAAATATATATATAAAATACAGAAATTAGGTGTTTATCAGTAGAGCTATTTTTCTGCTTTTGAATTTTACCAATATTCCAAAATAGACCAAAATATCATTAAAGGTGCTTGCAGGCAAAATCTTTTTTTAATTATTACTTGTTTTTATAAAATCGTGTCAAAACCCATGTGTTCTACAAACCAAATATTTAGCCCAGTAAACAACTTGATCACTACCTTGAACAGTGAAATATTAAAAACTTTGTGAAATACTTAGGTTGATGGGGATAATCAGATTAATGTTTTTGAAACAGTATCTAAAATAATAGTGCAAAATGGTGATAAGAAAAAAAAGGACAAAGCAAACACCGAAAAGCTGGATAAGCATGAGTAAGATTCATTAGTCAGATACCAAAGTCCTCTTCCTGGGAAAAAAAAGTCCCAGTGCTTTCAGTAAGGCATGCTGGATTTGTCCCATTCTGAAGAAATTGGATTTTTTTACAATTCAGTGAACTATAAATACATCTGTAACAGCATGTGCTTTTTTTGCTTTTTTTTTAATTACAGTTTCAAGGTTTCAGATTTCAGCAAGATGTTTTGGAAGCTTATTAACATTTTTCCTTTTACTTAACAAGTGACCTTGTTTATACTAACCTGAATAAGTGCCTCGTTCCCAGTGATGTGCACAAATATCTTAATATTTATCTATCCAAGCAATAAACTGAGTATATTTTATATATATATATTTAATCTATTTCCAGATTATGTATTCAATCCTCTTTTCCCTGGAGATGCTTATTCTGCTAGCAATAATACCATTTGTTTAACCATTTATACAATAATTACTGTGTTTAAATTTGTTATCAAGCTGTCATATTTATTTGGTACAACTTTTTGCTGATGTCTATGGCTGTTATATTTGGCATTTGTATCAGGAAAAAAATAAAAGTACTTCTGTTTGGTTACTGAGCTAAAGTTTGTGTATGATTATCATGCTCTGGAGAGAGGTCAGTGTTAAGAAATCTTAATTTTTCACATCAGTAGAAGAATACAAAGTTCCTGTGTTTGCAGTAAATCTCACTGCTTTGTTCCTCAATTAATAGTTTTCTGGTCATGAAGGTTTCAGCACAGGGGTTGTTTTTTAATCTTTGTGGTTGCACTCATGGCTCAGAGAGGGATTTCTCTTTCAATTCCAGAACATCAGAAATCTCTAGATACCTGCAAGTCCTTTGTAGGCTGAGTTGCCATGTTCCTGTGTGCTACTGGCAGGCTTTATTTTAGAAAGTGACTCTGCAGGGAGCAGTTCCCTTGTTCCTGTAGGGGCTGGTGTTGCTTCTTGTGCCAGGTCATCAGATTGGTTTTGCCCTATTGCTAGGTGTATCACTGATAGATGTTGACACATGCAAAGAACTATAGTGTAGAAAGAAAAAACTCCTCTGAACTTTTCCCTTCTCATCCACCCTGTGTAAGCACTGACCTCTGACTTCTGTGTGAATTTAAGCAATCACCTCCTTCACTGTCAGAAAGGCCATATTTCATGGCTAGTTACATGAGTGACACAATACATTTATCAATTTACCTTGCAATAAGGAAGGACAAGACTGCAGGCAGTGATTCCTGGTTTGCTACATCCATTCCCCTCTGCTCCCTGAAGTTGCTTGTGTGGATCTTGCTCAGCAGTTACATAGTTGGAGCTGAGAAACCCTGTGTCCTATCTGCGAGGTCTGGGTTGTGATTTCTGCCAGGGCATTCAGACTGGAAGAGTTTCTGTCCTGCTCCAATATAAATAGCTATATAAACAGCAATATGATGTAAATTAAAAAAGAGTCTGGTCCCAGAAGTATGGCATTATCAATAAATCAAAGGCCATTAATTTCCCACTCCAAGATCATCCTCAGCAATCAAGTCATGTCCACACACATCCATGATCACACTCACTTTGGCACTTAGTGGAAGGATTTTGGTACTCCTGAGGCGTTCTAGCATGTCCCAAGGGGTTCTGGATGGCTTGCATTTCAAAGCCCCATAGTCCCATGTCAGCATCTCTGTGAGTCAGGGGTTTTTAATGCGTCCTCACTGTCTTTTGAAAGAATGACTCAACTCTTACCCTTACTCTTACTCAGCTCATCCCATGGAGTGCTTTAGCTTTGAAAGCTGTTCAGTAAATTGCTCTCAAGGATGCCTGTTTGAGTTTGGAGGGGTTTTATTTACCTGAGGAGGTAATCCTTTCAGAATTGACCTTGCACCACTTTGCTTTGGTAAGTAACCACTGGCTTCCACTGAAACTGAAGCAAACAACTGGAAGATTCTTGAATGATGCATCTTGTTTCATTTCCTGGCCAATACTTCAGCATGTGCTGGATTCCTCTTACCACCTGTTACCTGCAGTTTCATGATACAAGTTTTCCTGAGTGTAAGTTTACATGTAGAGCATAAATCTGTATCTGTCCAAGTAAAAGTGTTCAGGTTAAACCAGTGCAACCAGAAGATCGTGTGTAACAATTGTCATCTCAAGCATCTTTTTGACCACTTTTGTAGCAAAACTTTTTACTCAACACTGAAGACAAGAGGAGGCAGTCTGGGTAAGTGTGTGTTGTACCTCCTCTTTAAGAATATATTACTTTCTACTTTTCTCCCACTTTCATTCCTTCCCCCCCGAAAAAAAAAAAGAAAAGCATACAATGGAACTAAATGACACAGCAAATTACAAACATGATGATGAAAGGTAAGGAATCTCCTTCACCACAAGGAGAGATTAAATAGATAAAACTCTCTTCTGCTCTTCAGCCTTGGAGAGAATTACCCAAGGGAGAGTATGACAGGGCTGCATTAAATCCTGAATGTTAAGGAGACTGTGAGTAGAAAGCAATGGTTCACTGTTTCTTGTAATATTTTAGAGAGGTTCCACAAAATAAAATTTGCTGGCTACAAGAATGAAAGTAGTCGATACCTAACCATACAACCTAAAATTAAACTTGCAAGGCTCATTACTGAAGGATGATGTGCATATCAAAAAAAAAAAAAAATAAAAAAGGTAACTCATCGAGGAAAGTTAGTTGCAATCAGCTGTTTTGTATCAACAGCTAGCTCAGAAAGCCTGGGCTAGGAAAACCCAGTAGGATTCAGGGGAAGGATCAAGCTATTAATCTTCTCTCTCTGTTCCCTACAACTCCACTCCTGGGCACTGCCAGAGGCAGATGAATTGACCCAGAAGAGCCACTCTAAGGCCCTAACAGTTGTATGAAGAGCCACCAGCCCCAGACTTGAAACTGGTAAAGTACAAATACCATAATGTGCCTTTCTGATTTTGTTTTTCTTGGACTAAAAGAGGAACAAAAGTTGTCATTTTTCAGCACCCTAGGCCTCTCTAACAGCTGGTTTACCTGCACCTCACATCTCCCTAAACCTCCTGCTGAGGACTGCTTGAAATGGTAGCAGGATCCAATAGCCTTTTCCTGGTGCATATCCTGTGAAGGCATATGATCTGGGCAGAATGAGGTAAAGCATCTGGACTGGGGAACTTGGGGCCAAGGTAAAAGATACTGTTGATGATTTTATTTACCTTATAAACATGCTCCATTTGTTCTCTGCTGTTTGTATCAGAAGGTTAAAATAATATTTCTTGGACTCTCAAATATCTCTTCCACTGATGTATTTTTTTCTTATGTTTCTAATGGCACCAGAAGTATCATGGCAAGAAAGAAACGTAAATACCTAATTCTTTAAAAGCAATAGCTCATGGGAGTGTGGCTGGGCTCTGCTTCCATTTCTTGGCAAGACACCTGGACTTCAGTGCAGCAAGCTGCATTATGCCCCACACGGACTGGTCCCCAGTATTGTCAAGCCTGTGAAACTAAGGGAGGAGTACAATCTGGCTAATTGTTCAGAATAAAAAAAAACTCTGTCTTTGGGAACAAAATGATGTTGAGGCTGGCTTTACAAGTGTCATCCAGTGTTCACATCTCATGACACAGCTGTGCCACAGACCACCTCATTAGTGGTGTGCCTTCTGCAGTCTTCTGGAGAGGAGATTCCTGGCCTCCTGTTGTCAGGATTTTGAAACACTCTCTCCCAGTAGGAGGAAAGAGAAAGAGAAGATTTGCATCCACCCTCAAAGAGCTGGAGAGACTTGTAATGACTTTATGGACAACAGCAGCTGCCCATGCATTATACACCCAGCAACTTTCACCTGCCCAGGATTTGGCAGAGGTGCCACATGATGCCCTTAATATCCCAGACAACCCTAATGCGTCAGAGGGTGCAGTACAGCACAGGGACTCTGAGGGCTCCTTTGCACCCCAGGAGACTTCTTCCATCACAGATTGTAATGTCAAACACAACATTGCCATGCTGCACAGGAGATGTGCTCGTGTATGTCACATCTTCCAGGATATCACCAGCAAAAGGCTTAGCAGAGCATGTTCACTTCACCTAAACTCTCACATCCTAACTCAGGTGAACTTTAGTAGAAAGGTCCAAAAAGGTGCATCCCTGAAGCTGTTTTGTTGCTAACTTAATTGTTACTAACCTGGCTGGCATCTCAAAAAAGATGGGTATCAGAGGCAGAACCCACTTCTTGCTTTTATGTAGCCTGGCTACAAGTGAGCGGTTCAATACCTCCTTTCTCTAGCTGAGGGTTTTTCTTGAACTAGTTGGGTATTTAGACAGGTTTTCTGAGAAGTTCACATTCTGTTATCAGACCTCAGACTGATAAATGTGTGCACACCTCCTGCAACAGTTGGAGCACTCATTTATTACTCTTTCCTCAGCTGTGGTGATTTCTCTACCCTGCAACACTACTCTCAGAACAGGACCACCCATAAGAGCTTCTGTCCAAGCTATTTGACTTGGTACACTGCTGCTTGGATTTTCCTTTCCAATTTGGCTCTCAAAATGAGGGTGTTAGGGAAATATTTATCCCCCAAGAAACTTCAGTTTCCTCAGGAACTGCATTTGACATCTGTAAAATCACTCTGAATGGTAAATGTGAGGTCAACAGTTCAAAAAAATTCTTGCAGCATTTTGGCATTGCCTGTAGTTCGCATCTGGGACTGTCAGCTGTGGTGATATGCATTTCACCAGTCTTCTCAAGAAGTGCTGGGGAGTTCTATTCTCTAGAGAAATATTTGTTTTGAAAGCATGATTGCAACATCTGTACATGTGCACGCAAACACAGACACACAATATGTTTTTATTAATATAAATTTTATATAGATTTTATCATGTTTTAAACATACATGTACAACATAGAGTAGTATCTGTGTTTTTTACATAGTATGTAATAGATACTGATATATGTAAATTGTAGATATTTTACGAGTATGACTATATTCTTTTTTTGTATTATATAATACAAAAAAAAATTATTTATTTGTAATTCCTCAGATAAGATCACAAGGATGAAGAGTTACAGGGTGGGAAGCAGAATTCAGGGTGTATTTGCCTGGAAGGAGTCACAGCAGCCAGACCCACAGTCAGAATCTGAGAATGCACCTCCCAGAGCCTTGTGGTCAGGGAGACTGATCTGATACACTCTCCTGGAGTCCAAAATAAGCAAACAGGTGGCATTCTGGACTCTCTCCCTGATGGGGACCAGCAGTTATAGCTGGGACCAGCAGCTACAATCTATACCCCAGCTTCTGAGCTTCTCAGTCCTGGTCTGCTGCAGGATGCCAAGGAGAAGCACAACCATTCCTTCAAAATGCCTCATGTTTGGAGATCAGCAAGCAAGTGCATTGAGAAAGTGAAGTGAAAGAGAAGTGAAATGACAGAAGTTTTCCAAAGTCCATGCTTCCTCTATTCACTTTATGTCAAGATGCTGCCTCACCAGAATTTCCCATCCTAAGAACATGCAGTGTGGGGTAGGAAGCCTCTAAGGCATGGCAGCAGCTTCTCCTGGTGCCCCTCTCCTGAGCTGTGGGCTCTGGGCTCCTCCTGAGCTCTGAGCTGTGAGCTGTGAGCTGGTTTTGGTCCCTCATTAGCAGAGTGGTTTGGAAGTGTTCCCAAAGCGGGGAATGCAGCAGACTCCCTCACTGAGCATGTGTGGCAAGGGATGCTGCCAGCCCCTGGGCCACCTGAGACCTCTCTCCCTGGTCCCTAGACATTCTAAGAGAGACTTTTTCATCTGGTGAAGGTATGAAGTTAAAACCAAATTAGTTGCCCAGGGAATGAGGGTGCTTGGCTGCTAAACAAAGAAGGGCTGTCTCCTGTCAGATGCTGTCCAAGATTTCTCAAAGGGACAACAAAAGTGCTGCTTTATTCCCACGGGATGTGAACCTTAGCTCCTTGGTGGCTCCTGGCACCCACAGCTGGGGCAGGAGAGGTCACTTTGGTCCTGCTCAGACCAGCCCTCACCACCCCTCTGGAGCAGTGTGATCCTCATTAAAAGAGCTGTGGCAATTAGTAATTAGAAGAAAGTGAAAGGAGAGCTCAAGAAGAGGAGCTCCCTACCTGGTGAGTCACTACTTGTGGCTGTAAACAGGCCTTTTTCTGCTGTTGCCACTCAGGGCATGAGGAACCTGTTGCTTCTCATAGATTGGTGGGTCAGAAAAGAGAGTTAAATCTATGCTTTAATGAAAAGCAGGCAGCCAAGAGGGTGCCCCTGCAGACAAAAGGTAGCTGCTTGTGGTAAGAGTTGCACAAAGCCTGATTAAATATTCAGAAAGGTCTTAATTTAATGACTTGAGAGCACACAGTTCTGTAATTTCTAATTTATTTTTTTGGGGTTTTTCCTTTATAACTTTTTGGCAAATGTAAATTAATCCTCTTTTTTGCTTGGTGCTATCTCCCACGTATCTGTGCTATAAAGGGAAACTGTCAGGGCCACTTTTATCTTCCTTATATGGTTCTTGTTTGACTGGTCATACTGTGTGAGTTTTACCACTAAGAAAACAAAGCCAAACGAAACCCCAAACAAATAAAAGAGCAGCCCAGAAAAAATTACACACATGCATTTTGCAATTTTTATAAAAATACCGCAGTAGTGAACTGACCGGGTATTTTCCAAAGCCTAGTAAAATCAGCCCTTATGGCACCAGTGAATCACACTGCTAAAATGAGGAACATAAATAGCCTTCAGTATCAATACAATCACTAACAGCAGAGATTTATCGAATCTGGTGTGGTCTGGGTTGAGCTGTCTTCTTTCTCCTGTATCCTTTTTCCCTTTACTGTAGCTCCTTCTTTCATTTCCTTTACTGCACTTACTTGCTGGATGAAAATGCTGAAAACATGCCACCTTCTGTTCTTTTCAGCTATTGCACAGCCCAAAGAAAATTTATAATCCCTGAAAATTTGTGTAAAACTTGTGCACATCTGTGTGCACTGTGCACTTGCACTTGTGCACAGGCAGGCACACGCACGCTCATGTCAACCTGCATATGCACACATCTGTGAAATCCCTCTGAACTATCTAAATCTCTTTACTCACAGGCTTTTCTTTAGTTACAAGATTAGCACTCCAGCTGTTAGAATAAATGTGCTCACTAAAGGGTTTTCAAGGAAACCAGAAATTAGGCCAATTTTAATTTTGACCACTGTCACTGTCACAGTAAAGAGAGATGAGGAAGGTAAGACTTCATCCAGTCTCTTCAATGACTGCAATGAATGAAGATCTCTTTCTGCTTTTTAAAATTCTTAATTTTATCTCCTTTACCACCAGGTATACATCCACATGTACACATTTTCCTTCAGAGCTGCTCTGGGACAATCTCCCTCCTCTCTTTTCTTTTTTCTTTTTCCTGGTGCAGGAATGCTGAACAGCTTCTGCTAGGGTAGATCCTGGGTATCCTCACTTTCACACCACAACAAAAAACAGTGGTGTGGGGAGATGGAAACAAAGCTCCAGCCCCACAGTTGTACTTTTGTGCTTGATTTTTGCATGGCTGATTATTTCTTTTCCAAGAAAAACAAAAAAAATCCCCAAAAAACAAAACAAACAAACAAAAAAACCAAAAGAACAAAAACAGAAAAAACAAAAACAAACAAACAAAAAACCACCACAAGGGAATTTCTTATGTCACAACTCTTCCATAAGTTTATTCCAGTATCTTAGTCTTCTGTTATTCCAAATACAACTCAGCATTATGGGTATGAGCAGATTCTTCTGCATAGATTTTTTCTACCCATGTTTACGCTATTGCCATTTAAGGAATCTCCATAACTAAAGGTAAAACTCGGACTTTGTCAAGGCCAGGCTGACTCTCCAAACTCCAAGGTACAAGAAATGCTTTATTTTCTTTTCTCTAACGACTAACAAGATGTAAGCTTCTTTCTGAGCAGGAAAACTAGGACTGTGTTCTGAGATACTACATTCTTTTCACTCTGGACTCTGCAGTGGAAAAGCAGGAGGTAATTCTGTGTTAGAGGACAGAGGTGAAGACCAGTGGGTGAGAGCAGGGAGATGCACACAGCCACATAAGTGGTGTTTATGGGTCACATCTGCAGGCAGATGGGGAGGTAGTCAGAGTACCTCTCTCAAGGCTGCAGAAAAGGGAGGAATGTCTTTTGCTTTATCTAAATTTGCATGAGGAGTGTTTTCCTAAGTGCATAGCTGCATTCTTCTGTACCTACCTTATACCTATTATCTTGCTTTTATATGGTGTTGCTCTGCTCCGTGCAGTGGATCCTGCCTGTCTGACTCCTTAGAGAGGGCACTTTCAGATATCTCAGTTACAGATAGGGTTATTTATTCTTTTAGAGCATGGTAAATATAATTAACAGTCTTTACTTCTACTGTAACTCCCACATCAGAAGGGCTATCTGCAGATGGTAAAAAGGAATAAGTGGTAAAATAAATATCCTCAGAAAGTGTATTTTTTCTCTGTTTTCTTAACCTCAGAGATATATGTTATGACAGGGAAGACAAAGACCCTCTCTGCCTATTCCTCTTTGCCAGAAAGTTGTTAGCATTCCTAAACAGCTGGTCTTCTATCACTATACCTTAAGGCATTTCTATTAGAAGTGAAGTTAGTCCTCTGCCTACTGTGAAATAGGGAGATCTTAAAGATGGCTTAAAGTAATCTTTTACCCTCCCTTCTCGTTATAAGTGGAATTTGGCTGGAACAGAGAATAGGACCCCCACATTTTCAAGGCATCTATTTCCCCAGATAAGCTCTTGACTCTCAGGGAGTGGGAAGAGTGTGTTGCAGTAAATCAGAAACTGCATAAGGTGTGCAGTGAGGTCAAACTTCTGAGTCCACTAATCACTCCAGAAAGGACTCAAATGAGATAAGCCTTGTACTTGGCAGTAAACTGTGGTGGTCAGCACAAACCTTTTCATCTTGCCTTGCATGGTCTAATGCCATGAGGCTGATGCACCTGGGCAGAGCAAGGTGCCCATGACTGGCCCTGAACTGTGCTGCCAGCTGAGAGCACTGACTTTATATAAATTTACCCTGAAAATTTGATTTGAACAGCACTGCTTGTGTTGGTTCATTTTTTTGCAAAATGGTAGATCAGGCAAGCTGGATACAAACCTGGGCTTGTATCTAGACAAAGTGGTTTCGGAGACAAGTGAGTAAAGGTGATGTGATGCCAAGAGGTGGGCAACTCTGAGTATTCCAAAGTGAATCCCACCAGAGGTGTCTCAAAAGATAACATTTCTGATAAGATTCTGAACTGACAGTGGGTTCCCTGGGATTTGTTTGGGGAGTATTATTCTATTTTCTCTCTCTTTTTTTTTTTTTTTTTTTTTTTTTTAACATACAAGTGTTTAAGCACTCCTTTGAACAAACCAGGATGGAGACTCTCCTTTCAGCAACCCAATTTGCTTTTTAAAATCCACTCAGCTGTGTTGGCTGTCACAGGGCTCGGATCCACAGCTCGTGTACGAGCATCTTGCTCTGTGGAAAGAACCACCCGAGGACGTGGTAATCCGGGGCTGACGCCCCGTTACTCCACGTACCAGTCTGGGAGGTGGAAACCCGGGGTCTCAGAAAGCAGAGCCGGCCATTGCAGAGTCCCTCAGGAAAGCTGCTGCTCGGTGCCGAGCACGGCTGCCCGCTGGATGGCACCAGGGCTCCGTACGTGTGTGCCCTCTCCCCTCCAGCCGCCCTGAGCCGTCCCGTCCATCACTGGGAAAAGGGAAGCTTTGCAAACAGGCACAGCAACACCCTGGAAGCGAGATGATGGGGGAAATTACAGATGTGAAAGCCGTGCATGATGCTGTCACGGCTAATATTTTTAAAGGGGAAATGATCTTCTATGGTGTATAATCGAGATGGGAATATTCTGCAGAGTACTTTATGTTCCTATCCAAAGAAGTTGCTATTTCCAAATAATCACATAGAGAATAATCACAGGTGTGGAATACACTTCTCTAACCATAGGGTTGAGGGAAAAACATTATATCTTTTGTAACTATGTTGTTACAAATCTCCCTTCTTGCTGCTTCAGGATGCAGTAACAGCAGTATATAAATGCTGCAGGCTGTGCAGATTGTGTCTGTATGATTCCATGTCCTAAAGTATATTGACATCCCACAGGTCAGAGGCATTAATGCCACGACTGTGTGTCAACACTTTTTGATCCCTCAGTGGAGAATGCATGCAGCAAACTTCTGGCAGATATTTATAGAATAATGTACAAGTTAATACTCTTCTCCACAGCCACTGGAGCTGGGCTTGCTGCCTAAATGTGCATCTGCAGTGTATTCACTGAAGCCAAGAAGCTTTACAGAAGTCATCAAAGAAAAGGGAGCTGTTCGGAGGTTTAAGGATCCATTGCATTTTGTTATAATTCTTAATGATCTCTGATGACGGCATCTTTATTTACTTGTCACTGCTCAGGCAGAAGTGTAAAAGCCTGTGAAATAGGAGCCAGCCCCAGATATAAAGAAACTGCTGCATGGTGGGGCCATGCTGATTTTTGCCTTTTTCTTTTGTGTATTCTCTGTATTTTTACACATATATTTGTAGCCTATTTTATTAAGCTAGTTTTCTGCCACTTGAAATGTGTTTTCTGTATTAGTGGCTAGTTTTCTGCCCGTGGAATGTGTTTTGTTTTTCTGCCTAGGAAAAGGGCACTTTCCACTAATGCTCTTTCCCTAGGCAGAAAGACAAAACACATTCCAAGGGCTCCCATTCTATCTTGGTTCTCCCAAGAGCCAAGGCCGAAAAAACAGCTCTTTTAGACACATTTTCATCAACAAAGTACAGCTAGCATCAAGAGGGAGGAGCTCCAGAAAAGGGTTGAACCAGAACGGGGAATTGGTGAAAAAGGCACCAAATCACTGGTGGCAACCAAGAATGAGAAACGCCTGCAAGGAAGAACGATGCAGCCCAAGGCTGAGCCAAGGGTCAGCCTTGGCAGTCCCAAGCTATGTGCAACCTTGAGGAGGAACTTGCTTCACCATTTAGATGACAGAGGCCAGTGGCCTCCAGGTGCAGGGCTATATGGTGTCCAAGCCCAGGAACAGCATAAACAGCCAGGGAATTAGATCACAAATCTGGGCTTCTACCTCAGTCTTAGAGTGTCACAGGCACTGGCTCTTTCAGAGCTGCCCTTTATTTCTTCACTGATCCAGAGACAGAGCCCACAGCCACACCCAGTGCAGGGAGAAGAAGAAAAGCTAAGAGACATGCCCAGATGTGGATAGCACCAGCTGCCAAACCTCTCTGTCCCCCCACCCTGAAGAGGGGAGAGCAGAGGTACAGCCCCAGCCTTGCTTTCACAGCAGGGCTGCAGGCTGCACTGCTGTCAGTGCAGCAGCAGGATGCTGCTGGGACCACAAGCAGAACTAGAGTGGTGCTGACGTGTTTTAAGACCACAGCCTGATATAACTGAAAATTCATCTTTCCTCATTCAGAGGTCAGGTAAAAATCAAGGATGAAAGGCCTGGAAATGTGTCCCAGGTCATAAAAATATATATGTGTGTTTTAACTCCAGACAACTTCTAAGCACCAGACATCTGCTCACTCATTGCCCTTGCATCAGGATGGGGAGAAAATTGTAAGAGTAAAAATGGGACTGTGGGAACACAAAGGCCATCATTCTAATTGTCTCTGGCTTTCTCCCTTCTTCCCTCAGCTTTGTATGCTAGGCCTGACACCATATGGTTTGGTCTTGACTATCTGCCAGTCAGCTGGAGTCAGCTGTCCTGGCTGTGTCCCCTCCCAGCTCCTTGTGCACCCACAGCCTGCTGTGGGTGAGAACAAGAAAAGGCCTTGGCTCTGTATCAGTAGTGCTCAGCAGCAATGAAAACATCCACGTTATCAACACTGCTTTCAGGTCAAGTCCAAAACACAGCTCCACACCAGCTACTCTGAAAAAATTAACTCTTCCCCAGCCAAAACCAGCACAAAGTAGAGAGACATGTAGTCACATATCAGCAAGAGCAGATCCATGTGCCTTCCAAAATGTGCTGACTATATACATGCAAATATCCTTTTTGTTCACATTTTTATAGCTTCACCTTTTTTTCTGTAGGTACAATGTAATGCCAGCTGTATAATCTGGGCAGGGTGTGTCTGACCCAAATACCATCAGCAGGGCTTTGGGGACATCCAGTCAGTTCCCTTTTGAAGGCATCAATATTCCCTGCATCTAAGCCACTGAGAGGGCAACTGAGCTGACTTCTTTTGCATTATTTTGCTGGGGTAAAACTGGGTTTGTGAGGAAAGATTCCTCCTGTGATTACCCAGTGTCCAGGCTGGGTACAGTACCTGTGCCTCACAGGACAAAGAGGCACATTCTTCATCCAAAGAGCTGATAAAAAGCAGTATCACAAAGAGCCAGAGCTCCGTGACTAAATTTCTGGGAAAGAAGAGATCAGCATACATTACCTCAACAACTGTCCCACTGAGCTGCTACAAAAGTCATCCAGACTTGTCCCCTCTCTACCAGGAGAGCAGATGCCAGGCTTGCCACCTGGGGAGGTGCTGCAGCTCCTGACACTGAAACTGCTGTCACTGCACAGCTTCCCCTTTACAATGAAAACAAAATTCTCCTGACCTTTCTGTCCTGTTCCCTTTCCTCTTTTCTCTTTGTATTTCATCCTTGAACATTAAAACCAAGTGATTGAAGAAGTAGGGCAGCTTCCCATCTGCCTGTGGAGGTGACCTAAACTTGCTTGAGTGTGGTGGAGTTAGGAGCTGAGCCTTTTCCCAGCTTGGGAGGGGAGATGCTTTTTCCCTTCTGGTGTCCCGTGTACCTCTGAGTTAGTGGGTGAAGTGAATGTTTTAGATTTAATTTGCAGATCAGAACAGGGCAGGCTGCCAGTGGCAGATAGGCACAAGGCTAGCTGTGGTTGTACACGGTATGGGATTTCTTTTCTCCTTTGCTGTGCTTGTAAAACATTTTCTTGTACAATTGTGCAATTGTCTGAAACCTTAGAGTGTCTCCATAAAGCAAGTCAGGGAATCCTAGGAATGAGAGTCAGTTATAAATTACTTCTCTAAAATTTTCCTGCAGAAGACTGGCTTTACTTGATTTCACAATATACCTCCAAATCCACAGAACTGGATTACGTAACCTTTGTCCTTACTCTTCTCAGCTAATTAAAATTTTAGCTTTTTCCACTGATATGTTCAAGGTGCCTTTTGCTTCTTTAGATTTATTCTTACCTTTTGCTCCCACGAAAAAGCAAAACAAAGAATTCCCTAGAAGAACAATTGTGCTCATTACGATCCAGAGGAATGGAGAAGTTTAGAAAGACCAAATCATTTGAAATAGATTAATTTTTCTAGGTAATTTGTATTTGTTAGAGTTGGTAACAAGGAAGACTTGGGGTTCCTTTGGGTTTTATCATGAAATTGAAAGGAAAAAAAAAAGAAAACCACAAAGAGCAAGCCTCTAGGCAGAGAATCAGGATGTTTGAGTACAAGGGCACTACTCCAAATATTCTGTATTATTTAGGCCAAGTTATTTTATTCGTCATTTCCATCAGCTCTGTGCTTTCACTTGGGATGAGACAGTCACTTGCATGCTCAGGTATCTCTGAGCTCCCTTCCTGACCAGTTCAATGGCTTCCTAAAGGTGTCAAAAGCACTGAAATTCTGAAAATCTCAGGATGCATTATTACAATATGGTGAAATATTATGTCAGCAATGTTATGCAATTATTGCTTGACCTAAAAGAATCCTTCAGTCTTAAATACATCACTTTTGCAATGTAATAATTCTAGAGAAGCAGTGTTGGTTTTGTGTTTTTTCACAAATCCTTATTTTTATTTTTTCAACACGACATTCAGAAAATCACAGAATTTAGAGAATGAGAGAGAAGGGAGGGAGAAACTCACGAGAAAAAACTAAGGCTGGTTGCTTAATCCCCCTGAAATCAAGACTCCTCAGTGAGAGCAGAAAATTCTGGGAAATATTTGTTTTCCTCCTTTAAAGATATGATTTTTTTCAGTAGATTTAATGCTTAGAGACACTAAATACAGAACTTTTAAAGTAGTTTTTTAATGGCAAAAGCAGACACAGCTTTTTCATTTCATTACTTCGGTTATGATAAGAAAAAAGAAGTATGGTTTTAATTTAAAATTCCACTTTGTATTGACACTGAAGAGAAGCTATCCTGCTGTTAAGAGGAACTTTTCCAATTAGACCCACACTTCATGGTCTGCTGTTAGAAAAAGGATTTCAAAATCTAATTTTCTGAAATGTCAGAAGTGTAATATTGCCTTTTGTGTTTGTCACAAGTCCCTGTAACTCGGCAGAGAGGATGTCACTGCAGTGCTTACTTGTGAAATGGGCTTTGTGAAGCTGCCCTTTGTACCCCTCTGCCAGGCAGAGGTGAAAGAGCGCAGGACGAAAGTGAAAGGAGAGTTTGGTCTTGTTAGTATTTAGGCTGATTAAGGGGAAAAGGGCTTTTCAAGCCGAAGAACAAAAACTGCTGCTGGTGCCCGAAACACTGTGAAATCCCACCAAGTTCAAACGAAGGTGCTGAGAGGAGAGGCAGCATAGACTCAAAATAAAGCAGTTCTGTCTCCCCAGGTTCGGGGTTCACACATATCAAACCCAGGCTGTGCTTTCCCCAGTCCACACTGGACTGCAGGCCAGCTGAGGGATCAATAGGTGAAAAGTGGCTGATGAGTAAACAGGAAAGGACTTTGACTTTAGGAGAAAAACAGGCATATGGGTTGTTTTGGAGGGAATTTTCTGCATTCTCTCTCATGCATGTGCTGGAGACCTTTGACCATGATTGTTTTCTTTTATTTAGTTTCATTTAGTTATATTTTAGTGTGGCTTTGGACTGGAATGTTTTTATGCTACAAATCACACTGTGAAGAATCTGTGATAGTAGAAAACTGGTGCAATGGTTATTTTATACCAACCTAGAGACAGAAAAATTAAGCATAAGAAATTTTAATTCTCATTATATAAGTGGTTATGTATAAGCTTGTTCTTTCTTATTTGTGAGATACAGTGAGAAAAAATTCTATTTAATTGAAATCACTGGCTTTTTTTTTGGTGGAAAAAACAGCTTTATTAACAGTCAGAATGCCTCCTTAAATTCAAGTATAAAATAGTTATGCAGCATATTGCTATGGACAGCTGTTTTATATTCACATATATTTATTCATACTTCACTTAAGGAAGCAAAAGTGTACAAATCCAATTAAAGACAAGTGAAAGCAAAACAATAGTTTTTCCAAGCCCCCCTTTAGAAAGTGATCTGTGAAAAAGTCTAGCTGTGATTTCATACATGGCTATTTGTATAGCTGTGCAAACAGACCTCAGTCCCTGACAAACAAGACGGTCTGGACAATGGAAATCTCATCCTCTTCCCTCTGAGAAATGTGGGCACAGAGCAAGATCCTGGTGTGACCTCACACTGCAGAGGTGCCTTTCCTGTGACTTCAGGAGCAGGATATTCCTGCTGGCTGTGTTGTGGTCTTCTGGAAATTTTTGGCCTTTCAGCTGGGAGAACTCCCTTATGTTTTTCTCAGGGAATGGGCACTGAGCTTGCAGATGTTATTTCTTTTCTTATTCTGTATTTTTCTGGAGGAAAGCAAATGACCCACTCACAGTTGTTTCTTGTCATGTTTTAGTGACTAGAATTGCTCAGTGATTGCATCAGCTCCAACCCTGGATGGCAGCAGTGCAAGATGGAGCAGCAGAACTGTTCCTGAAAAGGGCAGGAGCCTTAGCATGTTCCACAGCTACTGCTGCTCTTAATTAACTCTCCCCATTATCTTTACAAGAGTGAGAATCCTTATTTTACCAGCTGCAGGTTTAACAAGACTCTTCTGCTCCCTAGGGAGAGCACAAGCCCAGCTCCCAAAAAGACTTTTTCTTCCACATGTCTTTTCCTTGAACACAGACCAGCTTTATGGTGGAAATCTCTACTCCTCCTCACCATCTCTCTTGGGTTTGGGAGGCCAGAAGCCCTGAAGAAAATTATTCCGGCATGGAAATAAATCAGTTTTGTGAGTGCATAACTGCAGAGGGAATTAGCAGGTGGGGAGGATGGGCAGAGAGAACATAGCTTTATTCTTAATGGTTCCCAAGTCTGAACTCCTATAAACATCTCTCAAAAAGCATGGATTTTGACAAGTATCTTTCCTCAAGTTTTGCCGCTCTCCTGACAGCTGAAGTGAGAGTGAAAACCAGAAGAGGTGGAGGAAACTGACTGTCTCTTGGGGAGCAAAAACAGCCAAAAAACCAAAAAGCAACTATGCCTAGAGCAGGCAAAAGGTGGCTTTTCCTGATGCAAGTTTGAAGCCAGCTACTGCTGCCCAGCCTTTCTGTGACCACCTATGGACAGAGAGTACTTTCTGTCTGGTTTTGTCGCAGAGGGAGTCACCACACTTATAGCACACTAAGTGTAAAATAATGAGCTGGTTTGTAGTCATTTCTTCTCTTTCCCTACCTCCTTGTCTTGAAAAGCAAGACAGGAGTTGTCACTTAGGCATCAGGTGGGGTAGGGAGAAGGTGCCATGACTGTGGGCAATGAGCCTTTGCTGTGAGCATGAATTCACCTTGTAAATAAGGGAGTGCTGATTTAAGGCATCCATTGCTAATAATTGAAGACACAGACCTGGCTTTGGTGCATTAAAAAGCAGTTTATCACCAGAGCCTAGGAGTAGTCATGAGATCATTTCTGGGATTTGATCTGCCTGTAAATTAGATGGGCATGTTTCCATTTTCATGGCTCAATAAAATTATGTTTGGGAGACAACAGTTCAGTAAAAGTTTGCAAAAATGAGACCTGATGAGGGTTTCAATTCTTTAATTTACCTTTGATCAAAGCTGGTTCCTGTACATACAGTTATTTCTCAGATGAGCTTTTCTTCCTTTTGTTTATCAGCATCCTACTTTTAAGACATTCTGCCTGATGCAGTCTGGAATGCCTTCAGCTGATGATTCATCTTACATGTTTATGGTAAAATGAGACTAATTACCCTCTGGAAAAGCCCAGTGTCTTGGGCATGAAGGAAAACTGGGCTGAGTAGCTCAGACAGAAGCTTCAATTTCACTTTCAATGAAGTCAAGGCAGATGAATACCTCCAAGCACCATAGACTGACACTGAGTTGTACAGATAGATTTCCAGCACAGTTCCTTTGGTGCTGTCTCAACCAGAAGGAACTTTCTCTCACTTTTGCTGGACCGCAGAGATTCCTGGGGTTAAATAAAGACATAGAGAAGGAACCTGTCACCTGCATTTATCCCCATTTAGAAATACTCTACAGCCACTCTTTAAGCCACAGTGTCTTTTTTGATTTTGGGATGCCTTTGCAGTATTTGTGAAAACTTCTGCCTGCACTTGACTTTTAGTTGCTACCATTGAAGCTGGGAAGAGAATGGATGAATGACAAAACATAAAATTGTGACTTAGTCCAGAATGTTTCTCCCTAGGATATTACTGTGTTCACCACCAGCATGTCCATCACTATTGCTTGCACAGTTTTGCAAGTTATTAATAAATAACCAGGATAGACAATGTTATTTGCTGCAATGTGCTGTCAGACCATTTCCTACAGCCAGCACCTGGATTGATGGTGGCTCTTTGGTGCTCTTGTTTTGCAGATGTTGTAGAATTTTCCAATGGAAAGGCTGATATTTTTGATGAGCTTTTGTTTGCTGCTGTCCAATACACAACAAGCACCATCGTAAGTATATTTTATTACAAATCCTTCAATCCTAACAAATCCTTTGAAAGTGATGGTAGGAAATATTCTCTGTCTCTCAATAGAGAATCAAAAAAGCCAGTTTCTTGTACCACTAAAAATTTGTGTAACCTTAAGTAGGTAAGAAGTAAAAACCTTAAAACTACCCTTTTAAGGAAGAAGTCTTCTCTCAGGAACCAATAATTAAAAATGTGCTACTAAAGCATGTTGTTCACTCTCTTTTTGCTGTTTGCTCATCTATTGTTTGTGACATTTACTAGATTGAAAAATCTTGGGGAAGAAACCTCTGAAATTGATTTATACATTGCAGAAAGCAAAGGTTTCACTTCTGGGAGACCTTCAGTATTCTTCTATGTATATCCTCTATTTCAGTGGAGAATTACTCACAAGTCAGGCCTTGTGTCACCTTTTGCTAGAGCCACAGATACTGAGTGAATGAAATTAAATATTTATCTTTATTTATCCTTATTCCCTGATTTTTATACCCAACCTTTCATTTTATACATTTAAGAAAGAAGAAACTTTTTTTTTCAAAAAGTAAAAAAGAGAGTTCAGCCAACGCATTCTGATAATAGCAAAATCATTCACCTTTCATTTTAGAAGTATCCTGAAGAATAATCATTTTCTAAAAGCACCTGTCCTGAGCTCAGAACTGTTCTTTGTCTATGTGACGTCATAGGTAAAGAGACTGGACTTGGCTCTTCACACAGTTCTCTGATTTTTGTAAAATGATTTTGTGTAAAATAGACTTGAAAAAAATGAGAGCAAGGATAATGATTTACATTTTAAGGGTCGTGAAATCAATTAATAAGAAACACCAGACTAGGGTTAAGAATGAAGGAAAATAATAAAGAGAAAAAAAAAAACCAACCAACCAGTTTAGCCTCTAACTCAGCCCTTCCCAGGGATGTAGTCTTACATTGTGTGATTTCTCATTTCCAACATATCACAGTGATATTGCAAGGAAGATCAGCTACTTGCAACCGCATACATATGGTTATATAACTCTCTCCTTTCAGTACCTTTCAATGCATGGCCTCATTTTGTTTCAGAAATTTGAGTTTATAGATCTTTCTCTGAGTTACACCAGGTTATAAATTCCATTGGTAGTCCCTGGGACATATTGCAGGCTTTTTCTTGTCTATATATAGCGATTGATGTTTTATAGGGCTTAAATGGGACAGTTCAGAATTTGGAGATCAGCCAGAAAAAAATTATTTTCTTTTAACTTCTACTCTAACAAGGGCAATGGATTAAGTGATCTCCACAGGTCCCAAGTTCAGCTATTGCGTGAGAGTATGTTTTACCTTTAAAATTCATATTGTTTGGACATTCACTGAATATACTGAACAATCTGTTTTTCTGTTGTTTTAGATTTCTTATTACTGCCCCAAATGTGGTGCATTTGGGCACAGACGAGACGATAACAGTTCAAGTCCATGGGGCACAGAGCCCTGTGCAAGTTACTGCATACTTCAAGGATGAGACGAAAAATCAGCTCCTATCAGAGAGGATCTACTTTAACCTTAATCAAAACAATGGCTACCAAGAGATGAAAAAAATAATGGTGAGTCTGCCATCACAGTGATTTAAATCTTTTATTTGGTGATAAAAAGCACATAATCTCTACTTGTAGTAGGCTGGAACTGAGACAACACTGATCCTGAGAGACATGTGACAAAACCAATTCCAGTGACAGCCACAACCTATTCACCCAACCAGCTAATAAAACAATGCCTACAGTAATTTCAGTGGCAATTGTGAATATTCTTTTGTGCCCATATAAAAAGCTCAAGATTTTGTCACATGGTGATAAATGAAATTTAATTTAAACACATTTAATTTTTTTATCACTGTTGGGTTTTCTGCCTCACTTAAACTACTACTGCATTCATGCCTTTGTTACTACTTGCCATTTTACAATACAGGAGAAAACTTTAAAAAGGTGTAGTGTCTCAGACCAAAGCCTGTGTTCTTTCTGCAGATTTTTAAGTTGATTAATTCTTTACATCCTATGTTGCATCATTTGCTCCTGGCACGATTCTTTGAATTCTGGCAGTATTTTGTTCAGTAGCAGTAGTTTGGGCTATTTGATTGGGAAAAAAACACACAGCAAAATTCAGTTTAGCTCTGGTTGGTTACTCCCAAAGCTAACAGCTGAGCTTTCAAATCAGGTTACTGTCGAGGGTTATGTTTAGACATTAAACTGCATGAAGTAAAGCAGCAATATCAAAACCAAGATTTTAGCATAAATAGGGATTACAGGATATATGGTAAATGGAAATCAACAAGCATGTATACTGAAGTCTGCACCTGGACTTATTGACATTGAACAGGCGAAAGTGTATTTGTTTGGTGGAAAATTGAGGACTAGAGAGTATTTCTGCTTTAAAAGAAATATTCACCTAGTAAGAAAGATATAACACCCAGTAAAAAACATACAATTGTGAACCTTCTGTTGAATGGTGCTAATGAGATTATATAAGCACTTCAGCTGTTGTGGGGCCTCAGCTATGTGGTCCCAAAATTACCAGGCTCATCTCTGACTTTGTGAGGTTTTCCCCTTTTTTTCTCTTCAGGTCAAGCCAGGGGCTCTGCAACAGAACCTGTTCAAAAGGAGTAATCTCCCATATGTTCTGCTGGTCACTGAGAGCAAGGAGCTGCATTCGACTGCCAAGAGCACTCGCATCCTGCTGTCCTCCAAGAAAGGCTACATTTTTATCCAGACAGATAAGCCCATATACACACCAAGTTCCCAAGGTTAAAACACAAATGCTGTTCTTCAGGTGTTGAATATGGATGTTACAAGAGCAGGGTTAGAAAAGTGGTAACGACCTGACCCAGTTGTTCCAGCAGACAGGGTTTCTGCAGGTCTGCTCTGCACATTGCAGCAACCCCTGCAGAAATGCCTCCAGAGGCAGAGTCACTTTTAAGGGAGACAGACAAAATCTGCTCCTTTTTGTTCAAAAAGGTTAATGATGATTTTTCTTTGGAAAAAAAAAAGTAATGAGAAATCTGTCAAAAACCGAATTCCTACGACTTCTGCTTGTAACACCAGCAATAAGTTACCTTTGCTCTTTAAGACCACTACTGCTTTGTTACTTACTAATTTAATTAATTAACAAAAGAGGGAAATAAAAAAAGGCTTTAAGTTTGGTTTCAGGCCTCAACCACAGAAGGAATATAAAAGTGAGTAAAGTTTCCTGAGTAATTTTCAAAATTTGCTTCAAGAAATTATCTAGTCATGTAACATGAGAAGGCTGTGGAAGAATGCAATTATTTTTTGAGGTTTCTCAGACTTCTTTTCACTAAAAGAAAGTGTTTTATCTTAAATTCAGTAACTCAGTTTACAGATTGCAATGATTAGTATCTAGAAAGGCCAGAAAGAAATTTGTGAACATATTTATTCTTCTGTTAAACAGTCCGATACAGGATCTTCATTCTGGACAATGCCATGAGGCCGACACATGACACAGTTACAGTTGCCGTGCAAGTAAGTATGCAAAAACACTGTGCATCAGCACAAGAGCTATGGAAAACTTGTACAAAACATCCCAGAGCAGAACTATAACTGGGACTCCTCTCCAGAAATCTGCATTTGCACATAGTGAGTTATCTGTAGTTATCTTTGGCCTGTATCAGAGACATGGAGAAGTATGAAGTGTGAATATTAAAGTAGGAAAGTAAGCAAAGCATTTTCTTTTCCATAGGACTAGGATACGACCTTGAGCTTTTGGAAGTAAATGTTTGATACCTGGTGCATAATTTCATGTTTGCTTCTTCTGTCTCAACAGAATTCCAAGGGAATGGTGGTTAAAAAGTCAGACCGGAAAATAAACACAGTGTTTGGTGAACACTTTGACATACCTGACATTGCTGAGTATGTTACTGTTGTGCCTTCTGCATCAAAACCTGTAGATTAAGATTTTTAACTGCTTAATTTCTTGAATTACCTTTCAAAAATGTCTTTTTTTCACCATGGGGCACATATTGAGCCTTTTTACCTTTAATCACCTCATCTTGGAGAGATGAGAAATGAATTTACTGTTAATATGGTGCAATTAGCAACATGTATCCTGGTAAAGAACAATTTAACAAACTGCTTTAATATCTGCTCAAACACGTGGCTGCATTCAACAGAGCACTTTCTAAAAGGGCTAGTCTGCAAAGTGTCATTAATTATCTCTAATTTCAAACAGTCAAGCTTTTACTTAATATTCAGGGTCTTCTGGCATGCTAGGTTGATCTTGATATCTCAGTGAAGATAAGCTATAGGAAATATTTGATGAGGTCTCTGTTTTTGCCAACTTTTCAAAGGTAGTGGTTTGTAAATATGTTATCTTGCACTTCCTCACTTATTTTGAGTGTTTACTAGGACATTTTGAAATATGTTGCTGGCTCCTCCCAGCAAAAAGAAAGCCATTAATTAATTAGCTAGGGATGAGATCAAAACAAGGAAAATATTATTATTCAGTGATAGTTTATATGCTGGCATTATAAAATATCTGAGGAATTGTAATTAACTATTTTCTCCTGAATCTGGACTTTAGGCCTGGAACTTGGAAAATAAAAGCCTGGTTTCATCAACATGAAATGTCTAATGTTTCCACTGAATTTGAAGTTAAAAGATACGGTGAGATATCATAAAATTTGCATTGTGAATATAAGAAGTTATCACTATATGTTAAAGATATACTGCAGTGGTTAAATCTGGCTGCAGTTAGGAACTAAGGACAACTTCCATGGTGTCTCATGGCTATCTCTGATGCACAGAAGAAAAACTCTGAGTTTGTGTGAAAGAAACACCTCTGTTTCTATGCAGATTTAGTAACTTTTTAAACAGAAAACATTGGAAGGGCTCTTCTTCCACAGAAAAAAAATAAGTGAGATGACCCCACTTTCGAAGTAATTGCAACTCTGGCTAGTTTGCAGTGAAGACTAGGATGGAAAAAAAAATAAGAAAAGAGAAGCTTACTATTTTGCCTCGGTCAAATTCAGTCTGGAAACTTATTAGAATCATTCCTATCTTCAAAGAACCTTTTTTTAAAGGAAAATAAGGACCCTTTGGATAAAGTAAAAATGAAAAAATGTAACAATTTGGGATAAGAAGTGGCTTGATTTATTTGCACTGAAATTATACATTCTTGTAAAATTAATGTAGGTTTGTTGTTCCATTTGTTTGGGTTTTTTCCTTTAAAAGTAAAAGAAAACCTTGAGATTGCATGAAAATCTCAGTTTAACACAATTGATTTTGCCTTAGCTAGTGGAGGTAGCAGAATCGTGGAGATTACTGCCTTCTCTCCAAACACTTGCAAGCAGGAGCAAATCACTCTCATATGCCTGCAGGAGCAAAATTTGGCTTTTTAGGAGCAAATTCAGTGTGACACAGCTGATGCTGAGGAGCTTGTATCCACCCTCAACCCATTTCAGGATGGGTCTTGTTCAGCCTGCTCCTAGTCCAGGGCACTTCATGCCCATGAGCAGTTAGAGTTTATATTCTGCCTTATTTTCATTGTAAATAAATAAATTTTGTATGCTTGAAGACTGCTTCACTATGTGAAGCAATGCAGAATAAGGGAAAATGATTGGATTTGCTTTGGAAGAGCACTCCTAATTCAAACTAAAACATCCCCTCAGTGAAACTGCATTGTCTCAGTTGCCACAACAGGAGTTTAAGGTATGTTTGAAACTCACGTGTCATGACCTTTTGTCTTCTTTTTTCCATGCAGAACTTCCAAGTTTTGAAGTCAAACTCATCCCACTTCATCCATACTACCACATCTGGAATGACAGCTTTGTGTTTGATATCGAGGCAAAGTAGGTGTGCTCAGAGCCAGGCTGGTTTAGGAGGCAGATAAGCAGACATGAGTTTTGTGATTTCTTCCTTTTTCTTGTCATTAACAGTAAACTAGCTTCTGGCTTGACTTGGATCTGACTAATCTCATATACTCTCTGTTTACAATATTGACTTGAGACATCAGTGCCAAGTGCTACCTGGGTCCAGGCCATGGTGGTGATCAAGCTGGAACAAGATTTTCTGAATATTTCATTTTGCTAGCAAAGGTGGATATTTAGGATTCTCCTCTGTTTTGCTAAGCAAGGTTCCAGGCAAACTGATCACCTGGTTTTCGTTATACTTTTTGTTTAAGCATTTTGAAACGTTCTAAAGGCTCCAATGTGCTATGTAATGTAATTCAAGTAGAGATGGATTCAAGTTTGGGTATGGAATTTTCTCAAAGCACAGTGAAATCTGTAAGTAACAAACTTGTGCTTCTTTGAGAGTAATGACTTATGCAGATAGTCTTCCAGGTAGATAAATACAAATAATCAGAGGAGTGTCCATGACCATCACTACAGCACCACATATTCATTGCTGAACAGCAGTGCACTGGTCTGGGTGTGCCATGGTGACAGTGCTCTCAGAGTGAGCAGACCATGGGGCAGGGCTCAATGGAAAATGAATTACACCTGGTCCCACACCAAATTAGAATGGCATCAAACACAGAGAAACTTAGGAAGGCAGACAATGAAAATTAATCCATCAAAATATTTTTAATAAAAATAATTTTTTGACTGTTGAATTTTCAAGTCTCCTAAGAGTGGAAATGCTAAGAAACTGCCTGATAGGAGAATTACTAAATTAGAACTTGATACCTTTTGCAATTTTTCTTTTTCTAAAGAGGAATAAGCATTATGAAATGAGAGGAGGCAGGTGGAAGCAGCTGGCCTTCTTTCACAGTTGGGAGAAATCTATTCAGTTTCAAAGGAGTGAGAACTGTTGGACTTCTGCCTGCTGCTCTTGACCATGCTTCCATTGCTCTTGACCAAGATTCCATTCCCCAGCACACCTTGAGAGAGCAGACAGAATCTGTATCCACCTCCTTGTGTTTGCCTGAACAAACTTAACTCTTCTTACCTCCTCTTGATCACCTTCAGTTCTTTGTTTGGTTCTATTGAATAATTACTAGCTTTAATCATGATCACTTGATACTGTGATATGAGGTGATTTCAAATCACCAGCTTTAGGAGTTTAATCCTTTCTAAATTTGCCCCTGTGCAATTGCAGCACCCTATTTTGAGTTTATGAACTTCATATGTATTTGACTCCTCATTAATATAGTAATTATTTAAGAAGAAAAAATTACATTCAATAACTGGATATCATTCCTTTCCTTATTGGAAAAGGTCCTAGTGGTGCTGCACAAGACTGCATGACTTTCATCAAAATCAGTGTATGGGATTCCTGATAATTGAACTTATTTCTCTGAACTGGCCATGCATGTAATGAAGTTACTTGGTGTAATTGACTATTGTTTCCCATTTATTAGCTCTGGCATTTAATACCGTTTTCATAAGAGCTGCCTCTCCATTGGCTTTACCGGTACAGATCAGTGCTGCTGATCAGATCAGTCTGAAAGAGGCTTGTTTAAACAAAAATAAGCCATCACAGGACTGAGGTGAAGCAGGATCTCCACAAGGAAAAGACAACACCATGGCCATGACAGTTCTCATGTAGCACAATGCACACTGCTGCTGGAAGATGTCATCTTCCAGGGCTTTCTTGAGTACAGAGCCAGGTGCAACAACATGCCCTATCCTCTCTCCCCATGACCTTTATAAAATGTTCAGGGGTGTCCTAGCCAGATGCTGATATGTCAAATATTTCACTTACAAGAGGACCTTTATGCCATACTGCCTAAATCTGTAGGAGCAATGTGGGGCAAAGGGTGTGCACTCTACCCAATGCAGGTGTTAGAATATCAGCAGATAGGATCTCCCTGCTTTAGGTCTTTACAGGTACCAAATATTTCACATCAGTCCCTGAAATGATTCTCTGATCCCTTATTTGTTATGGTCTGTTCAAGAGGTGTCTCATACAAAGGAATCAGCTGTTCCTCCAAGCTACATGGGCTGAGTTGTCTAAGACCACTCTGAGCAACTGAAGTTCTCATTAACTTGTTTAAAAAAAAAAAATTAAAAATTGACTCTGGTTCAAATTTTATCAAGTGATGGCTCCCCATGTGATTCTGCCAATGTGATTTACTCTATATACACTTTTGTATTTGAAATCACCACTTGGTACAAAGATGAGAAAAAGTTTTCATGGTTGAGTTACAAGAGATTGGGACTAAATTTTGTTTTCAAGCTATTAGTTACAAACAGAATGCTTACAAATACTCCAATATTTTTTTCAGGATAAAAGGATTAGTCTGACTTATGCTTGCTTTTTATTAAGATAATGATCCCTCTCCTCACTTTTCTTCCTTCCAAAGACACTCTTATGGGAAAGAGATTCAAGGTGCTGCATATGTGCGATTTGGCATAATTGATGAAAATGAGAACAAAATGTTTATTCCAGGCCTGGAGCAACAGCTATCAGTAAGTATTCAGTGGAACTGCTCTGATTTATCCTGCCTGAGCTGAGTATTGTCAGAATTTCTGGAAACTTAAAAGTCCATAATACTGTAGTTGTGATATAAGCAACACTTTATTATTTCTAATTGCAACAAACCAGTAAGGGCTGTGTCTCTTCCCAATTTTTTTCCCCACTTTTGTTTTAGATCCAAAATGGAAAAGGAAGAGTTACTTTAAATACACCACTGTTGGAAGAGAAATTGAGAAAGAGTATTTCTACTCTCGAAGGTTTTCATTTATATGTTGCTGTTACCACTGTAGAAACTGCAAGTGAGTACATTATGGCTTAGCTGATACACTCTGCAAGGTTCACATTAACTTTTCTCTGGTGTAATCTGTTATGTGGGGAATCTGGTCTCACTGGCTCCATCTTTACTGCAAAGCTTGCTCATGGTCCAGGGAATTAACTAGAAAAATCTCAGATGGAAAGCAGCTGTTCAAGCTCCAAGTTGCGCAAGATAACATTAGGTAACATTGACTCTCACCAGTAGTTGAAAATGAAAACAAAATCTTTCAGAAAATTAAATATACGAGTCCAAGTTAGTGCCCCGACAGTAACATATACTGTTTGATATTAACAGGTGGTGAGATGAGGGAAGAGGAACTCACCAGTGTGAAGTTTGTGAGATCTCCTTATGCTGTTGATCTGTCTAACACCAAAAAGTATTTTGTGCCTGGAGCCCCCTTCTCTGTTGTGGTATGTAGTGTCCTGACTGTGTCTGTCTGCCTCCACAGCAATGAATTTGTATTTGCCTTCTTTCCTTGTCTGATCCACTGTGAGCTCTGTAGGACAGAGGACTTCAAGAATAGGTCCAACATAGAGCTACTGTTTGTGTATCTGTTCTGTTTCATTTCTGTATACTCAGAGCCTGAGCAGCCAGAAAAACACCCGGGTTTCTGTTGTAGAAGTCAATGTGCACTGTTGCACTATAGTTTTATAAAACATAACAATCTCTTCCTCACTTCCATATCGAAAGATTGAAACAAGAATGTTGTAACAGATTAATCCCACATCAAATTAAAATTCTGAAAAGTAAAACAGGGTATTGCCTTTTTATAAAAATGTGTTTAAGTTTATGTGGCTTGGAACTTCACACCTTTGTTTTTCTAGAGTTTTCCATGAAGAGTTAAAGTCATAAATATGCCTTATAATAGTTAATGACAAATATCTCTGGGACCTGCTTAGACCAAATAGATGCTACGTGAAAATCTGACACATTTTGTAAACTGTGCACACAGATTTTTACCTTAACTGAAGTCCAGATTGAGTCAATTGCTATCCCCTTTTCTCAAAGCTCAAAGTTTTGAATGTTGCTGTGTACAGTTTTATATTTTTTCTCAGTTTATAAAAATTATAATTATAAATTATAATTGCTTCTTGTTTGTGGGTATTTTTTTAAATATAGGATTTCCTTTAAATAACAGATTTATTTTTTTTTCCCAATAGACATCAGCCACTTTAGTTGATGGTACTCCTGCTGCCTTCCTATTTATCAGTGCCACTGTTACTTTGCCTGGAAAATCCCCAGTGAAGAAGACTGCCTTCTGTAATAGAGAGGGTCAGGTCTCCATTACATTCGACATCCCCAGAGATGCTCAAACGTTTGAAATAAAGGTAAAGAAAATGCAAACATCCATGTTTAAAAGTATCCCACTGAGAATTGCTCATAAGACTGTTTCAAATGACTGTGAAGATGATCAGTTTTCCTCAAATTAGCAGAGAGGGTGGAATATGATATCTTACACCACCTGCAGATCCTTGCCCAGATAGTGTAAGATATGTGTGAGAGAGCAGGGGCCTGAGGGATGTCTCAAATGAAGGACATTCCTGTACACCACAGCCTTGGGAGTACATGCATTGGTTATAGTGGTGCATTTTTTGTTTTGGATGTGCATTTCCCTGGCATGAAGGACAAAAATGGGACTGTAAGGAATATCACCATACAAAGTGATAGAAAATTATGAGAAGGAAGTGAAGGAAAAGGTCCTGAGCAATGCAGAGTCGTTCATCTGCCTACTCAGAGGGTTCAATTATGTGCACAATATAAAATGGGAAAAACTCATCTGAGAAAAAAATCACTTTGTGATTTTTGACCCATTGATTCTCATTTAGAAAGAGCCAAGGATGAAAAACACCAAATGCAAGTACAGCAAGAGGCAAAATGGGGTGAGAGAATAAAGTAACTAAAATCCTGGGGTTTGGTGCCAGGTTCTGCTAATGAGGTCTTAACAATTATTCCTCTCACTTCACAGCATTTTCCAAATAACCTGGCACAATATGAATTATTGGTGATATTATACACTGTCTCCTCTGGGACACTTTACTCACTCTGTCCTTCTCTTCCCTGGCAGGTAAAGGCTGAGGAGGGTAAAGAAAGGTTAGAATCACCTGAAGTCAGTATCAGAGCTGAAAGATACCAGTCTGCTTCTCCAAATTACCTCAGCATCAGCATCCCACACACCGTTGTGGCACCTGGAGACACCTTACCCATCACCTTGAATGGTATTCATCAGTCTGGCAGTGGAAACATTGGCTATTTCTATTACATGGTAAACAGAATAGTATCATATCAGCAATTTCTTTTAGAGATTTTACAACTTGGAACATTTATTTACACAAGGGAAAACCAAGGGGGTCCAGCAAAGGGCAAGTGGGATGACTGGTGTTCTGGCACACCTGACCCACCAAGATAGGCTGAGGAAGCTGGGCTTGTTCAGTTTGGTGAAGAGCTTAAGAGTGAGTTAATAGCAAGCTAGAACTACTTGAAGAGGAATTAAGTGGAGACAAGATGTCCTAGGTGGTGCCACACAATATAACAAATGACCAAGGTTAAAAATCATGGCCTGGAAGATTCATTTTGGAAAATCTATTCACTAATGATGAGTGCAATATTGGAAGAGGTTGTCCAGAGAGCTGAAGGATTTTCCAGCCTTAGAAAAATTCTACACTCAATGAGAGAAAACATCACCAGTCACACTAGTCTTACTCTGGTGATGTCTCATCTTAGGGTAAGCAGCTGGACTAGAGATCTCCATAAGTCCTTTCCAGAAATTATTTTTATGATTCTGCTTTTTTTAAATACTTTTGCACTTATTTTTTGGGCATGTAAAATGCATAGTATTATTTTGCTGAATGACACAAATGTGTTTGCGGGTACATTCCAGGAGTGAATCTGTTGAATGTGAAACATGTTTAATCCCCTTCTCCCTCTCTTTGTCCTAATTTCCCTTGGCAGCCTAAATCTCACAGCGTGATAAGTGCCAAGATATCAGTTCCCATTTATTTTTAATAGGACTCTGATATATTGGAATAATTGTATCCTTAGGAGTTAACTTTGGTTATGGGGGTCTGTTTTCAATGGATGATGTATCACAGGGCCGGAATTGGTGCTGCCAGGCTTTGGGAAGTTGTAGTGCTGGGCAGGCAGGACATGTGAGAGGGATGGTGGCAGACACTGCTGGAGCTCAGCCGTGAGGGTCTCTCCCAAACTTTGGTCATCTTAACAAAGGCAGTGAGGATTTCAGGCCAGGCTGTAGCACACCTTTGTTTCTTCCTGAAATCCATTCACTGTGTGTTTAGGAAAGGTTCATGTGTTTTGTTCAGAGAAGAGAACTCTCAGTCCTGCCACCATGCCTGTTTTTCATTCCTCTGACCACCCATGAATATAGTTAAGATAATGTAGGAAGGAAGGAGTTAAATAGTAAAAGATGGGATGAAATCAGTAAAAGACCAGTCTGTGGTACTTCATCCCGAAACCTCCTGCTCCAACTCTTTCACACCATCTGAAAGATTCAGTACTGATTACAGATTAAATAATGCTGGTATCTTACTGGGTGTGATGACCAGTCATTGTAGAAGACAAAATTTAGACTACTATCTGGGTATCCCTTCTCAAACTGTAAGATTGAGTGGAGGGTGGGAGATTTGTGTTCAAACCTGGGCCACAAGACCAGTGTAGCAGAGATTCACCACCACAGTGTGCAGGGTACTGGTATACAGCTTGGCAATCAAAATTGTTAATGCCATTAGAAGAGAATATATTTTAAACAGAAATTGCCTCAGGAGAAAAAGAATAGTAAAATTATGCAAAATAATGCCCTTTCTGGGGCATAGTCACAGTATTTGATTTCTCTTTTTTTCTGCCTTGCAGGTTTTGGCAAAGGGACAAGCTGAGCTTCTGGGAAGGGTCCCATCCTCAAACAAAGTAATACCCCTTAAAATCACCGAGAAGATGGTGCCTGCCTTTCGGTTTTTAGCCTACTACTTCATTGGGAACGAGGGCCAGCAAGAGATCATTGCTGATTCTGTGTGGGTGGATGTCATGGATGTCTGTGAAGGAAAGGTGCTTTCAAAGCTCATGGCTTCTGTTGTTGCATTCCAATTTTTTTTTTAAAAATGGGGTACTGGCAAGTTTGGGATTATAAAGTGGAAGATGTGTCATTTGTATTGAAAAGGAGTCATCAGGAGGCATGCCAAAAGGTATAGCTTGGAAAGGCTTCCAGGTTGTGCCTCCAAGAGATGAAAAATACAGTTTCCTACAGAAAAAAATCATGCCCTGTGAGTGTTTATATTTTAGAAATCCACAAGAAAACACCAAAAGAATTGTTGAGGTGGAAAACTCTCTTTGTAACTTTGTCTTTTTGTAGTGATATGTGTTGCATGAAAGAAAGTGAAGCCATTTATTGGGAAAAAAGTATGAATCTGAAGTAATTTTTCAAGCTTTTTAATTTCCGTTAAAAGTCATTTTCTAAATTTTGGTAGCACTTTGAAAGCTTTTTAAAAGAATGGTTTACATTAGAAAATTAAGTGTAGATAAAATGAGAGGCCCTCTAAGCCTTTCTTTCATCTTCCTTCTCCTCTTCTTCCTTCTCATTTTGGGACCATAAGGTAAAATGAAAAAAAATCCAAGACACAGGAATTTCTCCCAATAGCATGAAACAAAATTGGCAAAAATTGTCAACTGTCTAAAATTGTTTTTTCCACTGAAAATGTTTGTTTTGGAAAAATAATATGATAGTCCACTAGAGGGGAGAAAAGTTTTCAAGAAAAAATCATCCATCTCCAACAGATAAACCAATTCTTCATGTGTACAAGGACAAAATTCAGTAATGTTCACAGGCATTTCTGGTAATAATTTCCTATTATTTCATAATCACCATGTCTACTTCCTCTTAAACCACAAAAGTGTGTATATCAGAACAAGATATGTGTTAACTCAGTCATGCTAAAACATTCAAATGTGTGATAGCAGGCAATTATTGCAGACTGGTTTAAGTTGGTTACCTTTGTATATTAATTAGTCTTTTGCTGTCTTGCATGGTAATTTTGTTTCCACTGGAAAATAACAATTATATTGAAGGCCCTAGTTCCACAAACCCCTAAAACAAACCTTTAATTTCCCTTGGTGTTTAAATGTTATTGAAAGCCAGCATCCGGTATTCTGCAAGACACATCTTACAGTTCCCCATGATTTCCCTCAGTGTGAAATATCTGCACCCATGTGTTCCAAAATGCAGGATCACAGGCAGAAACTCCATAAAACAGGAATATCTCCCAGATTCTGACTGCTGACAGTCACAGCTGACAGTATTCCTGGCCCAAAGAATCTTCACTTCTTATTAACAAATATGATATTTTTGTTTCAATCTTTTCTATGTAGATTAAAGTGAGAACAGAACAAGACACATATGAGCCAACAGACAACATCAATTTACAGATTGAAATGGACCATGCAGGAAAAGTTGCCTTAGCTGTGGTTGACAAGGCAGTTTTTATTCTGAATAAGAAAAATAAGCTTACAGCCAAAAAAGTAAGATATGTGTAAGAAGAAAATATCACATCTACTAGTCAAGCAAATTTTTCCATGACTAATGAGAGGATCAAAATGCAATTAACGACTATTAATTGCTTAGACAACACTTGGCTAAACTTGAAAATGTTTTTTCTTTTGCAATTTAGGATCTATTTAAGATGAATGGCATGTTTGAGATGTGTGGCATATTTAAGATGGGGATTTCTGTCCTGTGGCAGACAAGTTTGTAAATTTAAAAAAGCTTGGCATGAAAACACTCCCTAACTAAAACATCCCTTGGCTTTAATCTGCTTCCAAATGCAGCTTGCACCACCAGTTTGTCTTGCTTCTGCAAATCAAAGGGTACAAGATTTTTTCTGATATATGTATAAACCCTTTACAAGCATGTACAGTCCATCTGTGCCATTTTATTTGGCAGGTATTTAATGCTATGAATTCGTATGATCTTGGATGCTCTGTGGGTGGTGGTGCAAATAGCATTCAAGTTTTTACTGATGTTGGTCTGGCTTTTATATCAGACACGATTCAATCCAGCATCAGGGAAGGTAAGTGCAATCTGCCCTTTAGGAAGTTGTGTAAAAACACTGTAGATCTGGGGAGGCTGATTGTTTGATAATCAGAAACATTTTTTACTATGATGTTGTAAATTCTTCTTTGCCTTGGGGTTTTTCTTCTTCTGCTCTTCCACCAGATGCTGGCAGCTCAGATACTCCAGATGGTGGGTGCTGGTCCTTTGGTGACCACCTCAGCTGGGGCAGGGAGCAGTTGGCTAGGGCTGTAAGATTTGTGGAACTCTCCCTCAAATTGTGGGTCTTCTGGCAATGACTTGGGTCCTAAGACAGGTCTTCATGAATTATGTGAATGATCAGGCTGTTCCTGTCATATCATCGTGACCAAGCACTTTTGTTCTGCTTTCCTAGGATATAAATGCCTCCAGGGCACCAGAAGGCAGAAGAGATCTTTGGATTTTCAGAAAAAAATGTCAGGAATTGGTATGTCTGTTCCTCTGGGTGGCCTGAAAATCTTAGCCGAGGGAAGCAAAGGGATGTGTCTGGGATCTAGGGGAAAGAAGTGATGGCATAGTGAAGGATGTCAAGATATTCTCAGTCCCAGTTCTTGCATTACATGACATAAGCTAGCACAAGTGAATGTACTATACTGTGACCTGATGCATCATTCAGAAAAACAGCTGAAAAACCAAAACCAAATAATGTCTGAAAATGGAAATTAGTTCACCACTTTATAATACCAAATGCAAAGCACTTCTCCCAAATAACATATCATGTCACCAGTCACAAAATTATTTGTATGATCAGAAAATGTTTTGCAAATCCGGTCATTTTCTTGACATTCTGCTTTGAAGCTGTGCCAACTTTGGTACTTTGCGCTTCAATTAAGAGAAGAGTTAGTATAGTGTTTGTGCAAAATTTTTCTTTTTCTTATTTTCTTGCCAAAAAGCATGAAGGCTTGGAGTTGGATTCTTCCTGACTTTTGAAATCAGGCTCTTTATTCAAGAAAGAGAATACTAATATTTCTATTTCTGTTAAGAATTCTAGCCTGCAAAGAAGATTGAAACTTTTATTCAGTCTGACTGTGAAGAGAGGGCTTAGAACAGAATATCTAGGATGCCATAGAGCCTATGCTTTCCTCCTGTGTTTGTGGGCTGTTTTTAGAATGGAGTATTCTCAGGGTCCCAGGCTGAAGCTTGGCTGTTGCAATAGAAACTAATGTTCATGTCAAAGAATAACAGGAATGAGCACAATGAACACCTTTACACTGATTTCTACTTACACAGCACTAATTCTGGTCTTTAATTCTATTGCAGCCAGCAGATACCAAAACACTTCTCTACTAAAATGCTGCCAAGATGGAATGAAATTAAATCCCATGAGGTTTTCTTGTGCAAAAAGGTTGGCAAAAGTGCCTGGCTCCCAGGAATGCAGGAACGCGTTCCAGGACTGCTGTGAGAAAGCCACCGCCCTCAGAAGGCAGGCGAAGCAGAGGAACAGAGTGGGATTGGCACGACGTAAAGAGCAGTGGCACACAGCTCTGCCACTTTTACCCTTCTTGTGGTGGCTGGGGAGGGTCGGGGGCATTTTAGTGCCATGGGGCTGGGGAGGAAGTTTTGACATCAGCATTTCAGAGAGCCCCGGGGCAGTGCAGCAGCCACGCAACCTTGCAACTTCACACCTGTACACTGGGGAGGTGGGAGTGGGATGGGATAACTTCTTGGGGTGAGAAAAGGCAGGAATCACTTTAGCCACTGCTGGCCCCTCCAGTCTCCTGGAGGAGCTGGTGGCCTCTGCCCACACCCCAGAGAGGCCACAGACAGCAGAGCAGGTAAGGGGGTAGTTGTCTGTGTTCAAGGCTCTAAGTGGTCCCAGATTTGACTCTTTTTTGTGGTACTACTATATAACACCCGATTACCTCCAAAATGCTGTCATGAGAAAGGTCCACTCTAGCCAGAATAATTTTGTCTCTTTCTTCTTTTCTTCTCCCTAAAGTCTATCTCTGACCACACATTGTGTCACCTCATGCTATGAAAAAAAACCAACCAACCAACCAACCAAACAAACAAACAAACAAACAAACAAACTGAAAAACCCCCCAACTAATTTGCATCTAAAATGATCCCATTCTGAGTGTAATTTCTGCTACTATTTCTCGAAGATTTCCCCTTTCATCCTCTGTCTGTCACAAGTATGGGACAGTGGGAACATCTTTGCTAGCCTTGCTTCTGGGAACTGATTATTCATGAGGTAGTAATTGAAGCTGGGAAGAGGAACCATCTCTTTGTTCAGTGACAAACTATGGTCATTGCTTCTCTTTTTTTCAACATTTTTCTTTAACGTACAAGATGAAACACAGATGAAATCTTTTCATTCAGAGCATTTTTTGTCCTCTTACAAGTTGACTCTCTGCAAGACAGTGTAAGGTCAGCAGCCAAAGACTTCCAAAAAGAAACTTCACTCCTGTTTTGCAGAATACAATGAACATGAAGAATTGTTTGATGAAACCTCTGTCAGCTTGCGCAGCTATTTTCCTGAGAGCTGGTGGTGGAGTTTAGAAGCAGTAGAAAGCCCTGGAAAACACAGGTACTGTACTGCCTGGCTAGGTGAATGTGTTTAAATTTGTACTGTCAAATGTATATAAATATCAGCTTTACGTAGTATTTGATACAGATGAATTCAGAATATTTGCAAGTACTTTGTCTCCACAACTGAGGGAATAAGTTTTTCCCTAACAATACTCAAACTTCATCAAATGACAACATTTACATTTTATGCATGACTTCTAAAACATTTTGTTTTGTGGTTTTAGTGTAAAAAACTTCGTTCCTGACTCTATAACTACCTGGGAAGTTCAGGCAATAAGTATATCTCCTGAAAAAGGTATAAGTATTGGTGGTTTTTTATTCATTTGTTTCTTTGTATGGATAAATAGAGAATGTGTATTCTTTAAAAGAGAGATAATTTATGTTGACAGAATAAAAGAGTCTGTACCGAAAAAAACACAGAGCGTTTTGATCATATATTTACTTTTCTGTTTTATGCCATGTTAAAGCCCAACTACAAGTAAAACCATAGATTTATATTTATGAAAGCAACAGGAAGTAGGGTCTCAAGGATAATGGATCACACAATCAAAATTGTCTTTTATTCTTTCTACTCTATAAAACACCTCGTTTTAACTTCCACATGGCCAGGAAGCCACAAGAAAGGTAGCAGTAGTAACATCACTTTTCTTTGAATGATTCTGGGACCAGGTTCTGGCCATCTCAAAGCATGAGCTGTTCTTTTCTGTGGCCTCTAAGGCAGAAAAGAACACCAGGAAACCAGCAAAGGAGCAGTCAAGGGCTGGACACCAGAGAGCCCAGGTTCCCAGGTGCTGCCCTCTAGGAGCTCCTAGGAGTTGATGAGGACCACACAGGATGGACAAAGGGTCTGTTTTGTACTGCCCACTCCCCTTTGGAAGGAGAGGATCATCCAGGGGTGCAGTGATGGCCACGGAGTTTATTTTCAGAAAGCAAGGAAAGGTCATTGTGTTTTAACAAGAACAGAAAAAAAAAAAACTGGGCCACATTTCCCTCACAAAACATACAAACACTTCTGCCAAGTTTTAGCTCTCAAAAACCATGGCAGTGACTCCAGGGAGCAAACCAGAGATAGGTCTCTAGTGCAGATGACTTTAAATGAGTTCTAATTATGCCTGTGTTCCTCTCCTGCTTGTGACCTCAGGGGAGCCCAGGCACTGAATTTGATTAGACATTTAACGTCTTATTAGCTGATGTTAAGTGTGTCTTTTTCTCACCCCAGGGTTCTGTGTAGCTGATCCCCACACCTTTGCAGTTTTCAAAGACTTTTTTGTGTCCCTGAGATTACCATACTCAGTCAGACGACATGAGCAACTGGAAATAAAAGCTGTGGTTTACAACTACCTGCCCAACGATCTCCAGGTAGAGTTATCAACAACTGCTGTACTTTGCATGCCTTGCTACCTAGATCTATAGTTTTGTAATAATTTAATGTGAATGACTTGGGCACCCTTCAGTGCCCCCCTACAGCCCAGACATAATGCTCCTATCTTGAAAGCTTTCCCAAGGAAAGGATCGTGTTCTGCTTGGTAATCAAACTTACCCTATAAAGCAGATTTTGCTCACCATGTTTCATAGCCATATCCTTTGTCTTTGGGTACTTCTTGCCCTTCATTGAAGCAATCTCTTCCTTTTTTGTTGCCTGCCAATCTGGGCAATACCCAGCTGCTGTCACTGACACTTGCTGACACTTCACAAGGTACACAAAATACAGAGATAAACGAGTATAAGTGCACCATCCAGTATTAGCCACAAAACTCGTTGAGCATACAGCACAGAGCCACTTTTTCTCTTCATGTGACTCTTATGCAGTCCTGCATATGGCCACAGCTGTCACTGGGTTTAGGACCTCCTTCATCCTAAGGCTGGTACTTTTTTTTCCACTTTTTCCCATCTCCCAACCAGCTGTTCAACCAGCATCCTCTGAACTGCATTGAATTGTGTACAGCTAGGATACATAAAAATGCACTATACTTCTTACTTCACTGTGGTTCAGGGATAGGCCAAAACTCTGTTTCAAGTTCAGTGCTATGAAGAAATGTTAGCTGATTTACCTTCAGAGCCCAAATCAACACAGCTGAATGTTAACAGACCATGGGGTCACAGAACAATTTACATTGGACGGGGCATCAGAGGTATTTTCCCTGTGCAGTGATGCACTAGGACTGATCTTGGGCATGGCCTTGTCCCCACAGGTGACAGTGAAGATGGATGCAGTGAAGGGGCTGTGCACCGCAGAGACGACGGCAAGGGCTGTGCAGCTCTCCCTGCTGGCTAAGGGGAACTCGGCCACACCAGCCTTCTTCTCAGTTGTTCCTCTGACTGTGGGAGAAATTCCAATCACCATTACTGCTTTTGACCGGGATTCTGGGCACAGTGATAGCATTAGGAAGAATCTCAAAGTTGTGGTATGTGTAATTTAGGGCAAGAACTTCACAAGTTGTCCTCAAATACAACATTCTCTATGTGTGGAGTTCTCGTGGAGGGAGTGAAATGGTACAAACACAAGGCTGGAAGCAATTCAGGAAATCTGTTTTTCAGCCAGGACTGAGGGAAAAAAATTTAAGCCCCCGTGTGTGTTGTATATGGAAAGGTTTGTTCTCTATGGCAAAAAAAATCCTTTACCCATGACACAGCAACAACTTCTTCAGCTGATGCCTGTCTTAGAATCTTTGACTTCTCCCTGAGTCATCTTTTTTTCTTGTGAAGCCAAGATTGAAGATGTCTATCTAGAAAACTTTTGAGAAGGAAATGCTCTCTGCTAATAATAAGGTTAAACCCTATTTTATTCCTTCTGGTCAATGGATCAATCTTCACTCTCAACAACTTGCATAGGTAAAACATAGGCAAAACATGCAAACAAAGATGCTGTATTGATTATTTAATATTTTAGCTCTCTTTCAAAATAATAAGAAGGAGGAGATTTTTAGAAAAAAATTACTTTTTAAGTGCCGACACAGACTTATTACAGTACCTAAGCCATCCATGGGAGGGCTTTTTTCCATCCACACACAAAGTGCAGATTATGAATCCTTGCACCCCTGATGCCAGGTATTACCATGTAGGTAAGGATAAGGCACAGGATGATGGGAACCTGCTGCTGTTAAAGGCTGTAACTTTTGTAGATATAGACACTGTCTCAGAGTTCAATGTATAGACTGAAACACGAGAAGTAGCTACAAAAATAGCTTTATTAAAACTGAAGCTGTAGGAAGAATGATGTGAGGAATCAGAAGGAAAAAATGTTTAAGCCTTAAACCCAAGATGTACTCAGAATTTCATGGATTTCATACATGAGAGGTTTACAAAAATGAGTCCCTCTGTGAACTCGATTTAATGGGTCACAAAGCTGAGAATAAACTTCGAAGTTTAATTTTTGGGATTTGGTTTTGGCTAAAGGGATTTCATCCAGTGAAATGTTTAAATAGTAGCACAAAAATTCAGCAAAGTTTATTAGTATTTTAATTGGGAAAATGAAGTTTTGATTTAAAGGCTGAGTTTTACCTAGAGAGAAATCTCCCTTCAAAATCACTTATTTGTGCCACCTGCTGGCCCAGTGCTCGGGTGGATCTTGCGGGTTTCTTGCAGCTTAATTTCAGGTGTGAGTGCTTGCAAGCATTTTGACTTTTCTTTCTTTAATTGTGCAGGCTGAAGGTGTTCTACAGAGAGAAGAAGAGACCATTTGCATTAACAGTGGCTGTAAGTTACCCACAAGGGTTAGATACAGATGACGTTTGGAGTAAGAATGAAGAGTGAATTACGGATGCAGTGAAATATTTGTAATGCACAGATGTTCCTTTGGTTAACCAGGACTTGTCAGAAATCTCTACATCCAATACATAGCAAAAGACTTGTGAAAGGAAAAAAAACCACCCAATTCTAAATTTTTAGAATTGATTTATTTTACTTTTGTTTTTCAAGGTACTATTCTTTATATATTAGCCAGGCATCTTTTTAATTCACTAATGGGTCTTAAAAAGGGTATTAAAAACAAGGGTTTTTTTCAAGTCTAAAATATTGCCAAAGATTGAAAATTAAATCACTATAAGAAAGATTAGTATATTTTTTTTTCTAAAATTGGTATATGTTGTTTATTTTTTTAAAAAGTCTGGATGTTGATATCTATTTATTATTTTTTACAGTGAAGTTCCATACAGTGGATCTGAACAGACCATCTAATATGATACCAGGTTCTGATAGCCACGTGTTAGTTAGCCTGAAAGGTAAATGTATTTTTTTTGTTAACAACTTCTCCATAGGTGACAAGGGACAGGCCCCTCTTGTGCTGCTCATTCCTGCAAGGCAAGTCTCCATTCTCTCCTGGCTTTTCTGTTATGACTCAAATGGTCTGTGTTACATGACCAGGTCATAAAACATCCCCAGGGTTGAAACAGTACCTTTTCCTCTTTCTAATTACTTCTTCTTGTTTGTAGTGGATATAATAGCTTTGTGAGATCCATCCTTCCTCACTGTGCTTGGACTAATATTATGGGAAAGCCAGAGGTGAAGGGAAGAGTTCATCTTCTCTAATTACCCCACACTGTGTGCAAGGCTGTAGAAATCTGCTTTAGATTTCGGAAATAGGGATGCCAGACTCTGATGTATAGGTTCTGGAGAGTTCTGTTTTTCTGAAGAGGAGATATGTACAATCGTATATTCATTTAATCAAATACAGTTGTATATATATATATATATATATATATATATATATATATACGCACACACACTCATGCAAACATATTTTAAAAACATATATTAGCAAGTACTTTTATTAGTGGTAAATACTCCCCACCCCTCCCAGCCCAGGAAATGTAAAATAATGCATTTGTGACACAAAGGGTATTGGCTTCCATTTAAAATCCCCATTCTAAAATAAAGGCATCATTGAATTAATAAAGTTATAAAATTACAGTGAGGAAAAAAACCCACATAAAATGTTTGTCATGATTAATGTACAATATTTTTAACCCTCTGTGGGAGGAGCAGGGCTGGTTTGACAAGACTTTTCCAGCCCAAACCTGATACACCAGTCTTTCCCCCTTTCCTTTCTTCCCTGCCTCCAGTAGCTTGAGGACTCGTTCTCTTTCATATTCCTTCACTGTTCCAGCCTCCTTTCTTCAGCTTTCTTGGGGCCTGGCACCTCATCCTTGCCCTTCTTCAAAGAGTTTTATGAAGTCTCAGGCAGCTAAAAACAGTGTTGAGTAGTGAAGAGTATCAGGCCATGCTGGAATGTCAGTCTATATTTAGGATCACTTTTCTTCATGTTACAGTGATCAGTTTCAAATGAGACATGTACTAGGGCTTGTATTTTTTACAACAGGAAACATTATGGATGAGTCTGTTGGAAACTGTCTGAGCCTCAGTGGAATTGAGAAGCTGATTCAGGTGCCCACAGGCTGTGCAGAGCAAACTATGGTGAAGATGGCCCCTGCAGTCTATGCCATCGAGTACCTGGATGCCAGCGAGCAGTGGGTGAACTTTAACCCCGAACGGAAGCAGGAAGCCATTGGTATGATTGAAAAAGGTAGGCAGGAAAAAACAAAACAAGACCAACCAACCAGAAGACAAAGGATGGGATCCTTGTTATCCATTTGTACTGCACACTGGCTGCAGCTGCCTCCTGAAGGAGTGCCTGCTGTCTTAACACAGCCTCACAGAAATGCCCTTGGCAATCTGCAGACAGACACATGTAAGAAGGGCTTAGGTGACTATTTGCCAGCATCTGGAACTGAATGGTATCAACATTGACAGCTTATCCTCTCTCTTGCCTAATTTAGAAGTAGAAAGTAAAATCTGAACTGATCAATAAAATTCTTTTCAGCGTAAATGGATAGCAAAGGTTGTTTATTCCCTCCCAGTGTTCAAAATCAACCAAGATAAAGCACATCCTAAAAATGCTTATTTCTCCCCATATGGTTCACAGACACTGCTTAGGATAGCCAGCTGGGATGTAGACATCTCTGTCTGTGGCTGTCAAGAGGAGTAGGACAAAGGAAATTCCCAGTGCTAATCATGATATTTACAACTTCCCTTCCCCACTTTTGTATTCATCATTACATAACCTAGAAGGACTTCAGCAGCCTTGGGCCAAGTGAGGGAGGGAGTTTTCTTAGGGAGGGAACACCTACAAGTCTGCTTCTGGAGGCAATCCAAGATGCAATCCAAAGCTGGTATTAAATGTACAGCAAAGCCAGGACCACAGTATGTGGAAATGTTCCAGCTCACTCACTCACTCACTCACTCACTCACTCACTCACTCACTCACTAACTAACAGCGAGTTGTCAGTATTGTAACAGATACAGCTGATCTTAAACACATTTCATCAATGTAAAATAAGTGTATAAATAAAGATTAAAAGCATGCTAGCAGTTGCTGCTTGGAGATCTTTGCCTCTTTATTCAAGACTGCCAAAAGTGACATGGGATCCTACTAATAAGTATTTGGTATTGTCAGAATCATTTACTCCCTAATTATGCTTTTATTGATTCTTATTGAACTTCAGCAGTGTAAAATATGAGTTGTGTGGCTATGATACGAACTTTGTCAAAATAATAGCAGTCAAGATCAGAAGCCACAACTCATGATTTCTAAAACTGTGTCTGACCCAACAGATGATGTTTTGTATACTTTTTGATTCAATGCACCATAAAATCAACAGCTTGAAAAGTTGTCAATAATGGGAAATAATTTCCCAATATCCACTACACATAAAATGTTTTGTAACCATAGGTATCTGCAGTTTTCAGGTTATTTTTGTGGCTTAATTAAGTCAAACAAGACAGAGGACTTTCTAAGCCTGGTGATTTTTCTGTGTCAAATTCTGCTGACCCAGTCATTTCCTCCTTAATGCCCCAGTGAACACCTCCATGAACTCTTCCACCAGTCAATACAAAACATGTCCATTATAATACAAGTGATATAGAAAAATGGCCAATAAATATGGGTGTTTTCTGAACAGTTACGTGCTCTCCTGTTCATGCAGGTTACACTAGATTGCTTGAGTTTCAGAAGGAGGATGGATCCTATGGAGCATTTAAAACAACCCCCAGTAGTGTATGGTAAGTGATTTTCTTTTCCTGGGATTTTATTTTGGGGTTTTATTTTTGTTTATTTGTTTGGGATTTCTTCCAATTTACCTCTATTATCATTTGATGTATCAGAAGTTTTTCTTTGGCAATGGATTTTGAAAATCTGATGGTTGCCTATGTACTTGTGTCATGAATAATCAGCTGCCAAATTCTCTGAGAGTATTCAGTACTTGGTGAAAGAGAATTATACTGAGCCACTGATTATTTTGCATTTGCCACAAAGTAGAAATATTCAAGCTGATGTTGAACAATAATTCACTGGGTTTTAGTGAGTGCACTGCATTGAATATGAGTCCGTGCATAAAAATTAGTATGTTCATCTTCCTGTCAATGTAGTCTTCTATAACTGTCTGTCAGCACAAGTTTGGGAAATTTTCTTTTGTGCAGGTTAACTGCATTCATTGTTAAAGTGCTCACAAGGAGTAGAGAATACTTCAGCATCCAAGACAGTCACATAAGCAAGTCAATCTCCTACTTGGTTAATCAACAGCAGGAAGATGGTTCCTTCCATGACCACCACCCCGTAATGGACAGGTCAATGCAGGTAGGTCATCACTATTTAGAAGGATTTGTTGTGCATTTAGGGCTATTAGGGGTTGAAAGGAATAATGTGAGTAGTTGAATAACAAGAAATGCACCTAAAGAGAATAGATCTGTAATGTAAGTACAAAATCTGCAATATGAAAATAATTTGTTAACAGGTCTGTTATGTAAGATGCATAGCTAGCACTTCACCACCTTTATCTTTTTATAGTCTTAGACAATTTTTTCAGCTATCCCTATAGAGCACTTAAAAATTATTTCTGGAGGACATATGTTTGGCAAAAATGTAAGCCTTTTATTGCCAAAGGCAATAGAGTGTAGAATTGTAACTTTGCTCTCAAGGGGCATCCAGAGCTCATCTAGTCCAAATACTGCTCAAAACAGTTCTAGTTAGATCAGATTGTACAGGGCCATGTCCAGCTGAGTCTCAAGTATGTCCCAGTCTGTTTCAGTATTTCGCCATGGTGAAAAAAGAAAATGTTAACACTGAAGCAGAATTTCCAATTGCATATCTTGGTCTACACATCCTCTGTAACTGTCTGGAAACACAAAATTGTTATACTGCCTATGAATTTAGTCTAGGAAAGTAATGTGCATCTTCCAGAACTAATTGAAAATGCAATGTAGTGACCATATATATATATGAAAAAACATGCATTAATATTTTTAATGATCTGTGTCAAATAACTAGTGAGGCTTTCACCCTCAAAGCTAGTTTCACAGTTGATGTAACACTATCGGGGAAAAAGAAACAAGTAGCTCAAGGACTGGTCAAAGGGTTTTGGAGTTTTTTGACTGGTGTTCAAGCTGAGATAATCTTCCATCTTACATATACTTCAAGAGCTGTCATGGGAAAAGAGCTAATGAGAGCATTGTGCTTTCTCTATCAAAGAGAGGGATAAGAAATTATCTAGTATTATTGTATAAATGCCTTTACAGGAGAGAAGTTCTGTCTGTAAGGTAAAGGGCTCTTTAGTGTGTAGAGAGTAGCACAGAAATAAAAACAGCCCACCCTCTTAGTGACTGAAATTTGAAACTGTGAATGTTCCAATGAGAAATGATAGATTTTTAGCTGTAAGATAAATAATGAAATATTTGATTATCAACTGAAGGACGTGGTGCGTTCCTGATCTCTTACACTGTTAATGCAACCTGGCTGCCACCATAGAAGATATACTTTACATGGACACACATTACTGAGAAAAGTTTAAGGCAACAGCTACATGGTGCCTGGTCAGAGGGTTTGCAGAGAAAATCCTTGACTTTATGGAAAGTGATTTTCTAAATTTAAACATAAGTGTATGCGTGCACATTTAACTTTTCCTTTTCATATTTCATCTTTCAGGGTGGCATTAAGTCAGCAGAAGAGGATTTGGCTATGACAGCCTTCGTAACTATAGCATTGCAACAGACCCTACGTGTGTACCCATCACCTGATGTGGTAGGAAGCCTGACTGTTTATCTGCAGGCTATTGCACAATGGCATATCCACCCCACTGGCTCTTGGAGAACTGCAAACCAGGAGTTTAAAATCTGCTTACATCTGTGGTGGATAGGAAAACATGTCATGGCCTAATATAAAATAAGGTGTTTCGAGCTACACTCTCAATCATCGATGGCTTTAATCACTAAGCAAATACTATCATAATTGTCTTAAAAATTACTACATTGAAGTATTCTAATTTCCTAGTACTATTTTCCTAGTGCCAGAAATAACAGTTAGCAGGTCTCAGTGATCTTTACAAATGGATCCATTCTGTTTTCACAGGCACGAGTGATTAGAGGAACAGTGGCTTACATGAAAAATCGATTTTCAAGAAATACTGACTGCTATTCTACAGTCATCACTGCTTATGCTCTGACACTTGTGCAGTCTGATAGTGAAGATGCTCAATTTGTGAAAGAAAAATTAAGGCGCTGTTCTTATTTTGATGAAGGTACTGGTGACCATTCTTAAAAATCCCTCTAAAAAGCACTTTTCCTAATGAAAACACTCTTACACAAACAAAACAAACTGAAGTAAATGAAGAAAAATTAATTTTATACAACTGTGTATGTATGTACATGTGTAATATATTTAATTATTTAAATTGCATAATTAAATATTTCAATATTTGACATTTTAATATGTTATTTTCAAAATAAGTATCACTATAAAGTGACAGCATAGTGAAGCTTGGATCATGACCTTCTCTGATTTTGGAACTGGAACAAAACCACATTAAATATTCATTTATGCTTTCCACTTCTCTTGGGAAGAAAAAAAATTCCAAGCCAAATGAGAAAGAAGAAATTTCATATGAGAAAATAGCAACATACAGGAGTAGTCCAGACAGGATTTGTAGTCAAGAGGGAAGGTGTCTCTTCTAGTCCACCTGCTTTCAGAGCCCCCCACCAGTTCTGAGTGTTTTGTCCCAGCTCCCCATGGATGTCGCCACTCACCCTCATGAGGTGTGGCTGTGGTGACTGCTGAGTCAGTCAGCTGTGTGGCTGCACCAAAGTCCTGGTTACTTCTCCCAAAATGCCTTTGATAAATACAGAACAGTTTAACAGCCCTGGTCTAAGCTTAGGTAATATGCTTCTCCTTAATCAAGGCTGGATTTGTGGCCATAATTAATGCTATTATGGCTGAGGGACCACCAGACACAATTCTACCACTCCATCAGATGGACATGGCTGTACAATGGGATCATTAGACTGTGATGGTTGGAGAAATCAAAATTGAAAATTGTGGGTTTTCTTTTCCATTATCTTTGCTTCCCAGCTGATTTGTTGCTCTCACAGAAGCGTCTGTGTCTTGTGGTTCCACAGTGCCATGACATGAAGTACCTACTGTGTAGAACAGTAGTGATTTTGGGCAAATGTCTCTGCCAAGGGGACTCAGGACTGAGTTATTCTTGCAGCAAAGCAGCAGCGCTACTGGGGAAATGGCAACAATGCAGTCTCCGTGGAAACCACTGCCTATGCCCTGCTGCAGACCTTGCTCCTGGAAGACATGGAATATGCCAGTCCTATTGCCACATGGCTGACAGAAAGGAGGAACTACGGCGGAGGGTACTGCTCTACACAGGTGCCTGACCACCACTTCAGGGGAAGCCTTAAGGGGAGTGAAGGAAATAAAAACCCCCTAAAAACTTTTTCCTTTAGATTTGAAAGCATCATAATAGTTAATTTTCAACTTCATTGGTGTATGAAGCTGTAAAGATTTTGGATTGTTAATTAGCAATGGGCCAAAATAAAATAGTTAAAAGCCAGCAGAGAAAATCCTTTGTCCTCATGAAGAAGTAGGATAATCTAAGGTCAAGACTCCAATGTGTTTACAATTCTAGTGTTATAAGAAGAAGCTGGGAAAATAAATGAATAATCTCTGCAAGCAGGAACAGGCAAATGCAGGAAAACTTCAAAGCAGCAAAAAGCATCAAACTGAATTCAAGAGGACTGACAATGTCATCTCACATGTTGTTGAAATAACCTGACATAACTGCTAGATTTTTGATTTTCTTTCTCACCTAGGACACAGTGGTGGCCTTAGAAGCTCTGTCAGCATACAGCATAAAGACACTGAACACTGCTTCCACCGACCTGACTGTCAGACTAGGAACACCTGGAAGGCAAAATTACTACAGCATTGTTCTGACTGATGCCCATGAAGAATTTCAGAAGCAACTAGAGGTATACAACCACTGGTTGTTTTGAACGGGGTTTTTTTCCCCTCAAAAAGGAGAAATCAAATCCTCTGGCCTACATTTTGTCATGTTAAGCAACCATGGTATAGCCGATTTATTATACCTTGAAATAATTTGATCTGTAAAACAACAATCTTTTTTAAGTTAAAAAAAACCCAAAACCATCAGGTACTTTGCAGCACACTTTAGAGGTGCTTTCCTGCCTCTTTGAGCACTTTGGTGGCATGAATCTCTCCCAAAAGCAAAGAGCAGCCAGGAACCCAAGTCCCCCTAGGGAATGAGGAAGAAGGGGAATATTTTGATCTTCATTGTGTCTGGAACTGTGAAAATGTGGAGTCCAAGATACAAAGGAGGGAATGAAGTTGGTAAAATACATCTACTCAGCCCTAAAAGAGCAGAGTAAGATGCATTACCTGAGTACATTTAAAATCTTGAAACATGAGATCTCATAATTCCTTCCAAAGCTAAAATTTTTCCCTACTCAGGTTTGGAGGGCTAAAGGCATAGAAGACTGTCAAGGTGTCAGGAAAACAATAGATCAAATGGTGAGCACAGACTAAATATCTTTGTTTTCCCTTGGTTTGCAGTTTGAACTTGGAAGAAAACTTGAAGTATCTGTACACGGCAAAGGAAATGGGACAATGAGTGTAAGCTGTAAATTCAAAATCCAGACTCCAGCTGGACTTCTTTTAATCTTTTTGAAACCAAAGGGAAAACTTACTTGCCATGGCCTCAACCTTTGTGTTCCTACCTCCAAAATTCTAAAATTTGGGGCCTAAAGCCTTCCCATACACACAATCAATTTTTCCTGTCTTTATTAAATCCATAAAATGTCAAGGGTGATAGTGGTGGCTGGAGTTTGAAAGACCTCTTTGTGTTTGGGAATGGAGAGCTATCTTGAAAGAGTCCTACACCATTTGTGAATCGTACATGGGATCTGCTTATATCTGTGACAGTCCTCTGTGACCAGTCTGTGCCACTGGGGTCTGGTCTTTCTCTCCACACTCCCATCTCTCATCACTGTGTATTGGAGTCCTGAATGGGTAAATTCCTTGTCATTTAAACAATATTTTTCATGGCTTGATGTTTGTGTGTTCATCTTAGATATTAAAAATGTACTGGTCACCTGAGCTGCAGAACAATACCTGCAATGATTTGGTTTTGACAGTGGAAGTGGAAGGGGGCCTTAAGTACTCTGGTGAGTAAAAAGGGCAGGGGCTTGGTTTCAAAGGTGATACATTTGGCCAGCTGCTAATGATACTTCATAGCTTTTCAGCCTTGGAAAGTGGGAACAAATGAATGAATCAGGGAAAAAGAGAAGTCCCTGAACTCTACCCAGTCATTGTTTCATTTAGCTAATTATTCTTATTCTTAAATAATGTAATAACTATCTGAGTGGCTGTAGGTGCAGCAGGTACTCAACAGTTACACAGATACCATTAGAAACTGTTCTTGAGGAAGGGGAGGTGAACTCCCTTCACAGAGGGGAAAGCCCTGCTCAGATCCCTGACTAATAAGGGACCTACCATGTGGGCTTAAAATTCTTTGAGGCAGATCTGTCATAGGTCTTTCAGATGAGCAAGAATGTGGTTTCCGTCACCTGAAATGTATGGTCACCATCATCTCTGCCTGTGTCTGCATTGTTTTTTTCTGTTTGAATTGTTAACTTTTGGAGGGAGGGTTTATCCTTTACATAATTATGCATAGCCTAAACCCCATTCTTAGCCAGGTTTGTTAGTTATTATTACTATAGTTATCACTAAAATTATAACTCTGAATGAATTGGAAACACTGAGACAGTGTACAAAACTCACAGTGATGGCATGACTGCCCACTGGTATTTATCATTATACCAAAAGGAGCCAAACTGCAGGCAAATTTGTGCATAGTTGACCATGTCTCTCACCTCCAGAAGGTGATTACTCTGCTGAAGACGATGATTATGAGGACTTGACTACTTCAGACAACAGCACGTTTGAGACACTGTCTAAAATAGATTGGTTTGATATCCGCAGCAGAAGAAAAAGGGATTTGACCACTCCCAGCAAAACAGAATCTTTGCAATACAAAGTCTGTGTCAGGTAGGTCTGCAAGATCAGCTCTTCATTTGTTTGTAATTCTCCTATGTCACCCTCTCCGTATCTACAAACCCAACATCCAACCTAGTGATCTTCTGTGACTCTGCACACACTGTAAGTGTGTGTCCTCTCTCCCATGGGAGGAGAAAAAGTTTCCAAACAATGGATGAGATTTATTTGCATGGCTTACATAGACTTCAGATGTCCACTGCAGATTGTTCCCCATCAAGCTCTGGGGAGACTCTAAAATACTTGGCAGGCTAATAATTTAAAATAAATCTTTTATTAAAAAATAGAATGAATGCAATAGTAGCACATTTAGAGAGTTTCATCGCTTTCTGGAGAGATGCTGTTACTCCCTTTGTGGTCACACTCTGGCCTCATAAAAAAAAAGAAAGAATAACTAATGCTATCTAGGAGAAAAGAGAAGGCAGATGGGACATTCTGTTGTGAGAAGAAGTTGGCAAGGGCAGAAGCAGGAAAAAAGAAACTCTCCTATGCAGCACAACACTTAAACACCTGCCTTTGCTTCCATTTACAGTCTGGCATTGGTCTCAGAAGCACAAATTTGTGGCTGTCCTGTGTTGCCCTTCTAGAGAGGAGCAGGATGGAAGAAGCAGGTTTTGCTCCCCAGTAGAATTTTGGTTTTCCATTGACTTTCGTCAAAGCCTTGAAGACAGTGGTGTTATCCCCTCTTCTAAACAGTAGCATGGGCAATGGCAGGGAGGACTGAAGTTACCCTAATTCCCATTTTTCATTCTCCCTCATTAATGAAAAATGAAGGATATATCCATATATATCAGTGAATTGTGTACTGGCCAAAGCATCATCTTCCCCATCAATTGCTATGTAACATTTATCAGCTAGCAGATCCACGGTTCTGCATCATTGTTCTACTAAGTGTTAGACTGAAGCTTAGACAATAGTGTGAAATTCCTTGTGGTTAAGACATGGGAGAAAAACTGAAGGCATTAATTACATCACCATTCTTCTTCCCTACACTGTGGTGAATCCTTTATGGGAAAGGGAGAGTGCCAAAATTAAAATTCCTGAAGTACCACTATGTGTATGTAAAACATCTCATGTCAAGGTACTCTCTGTGAGTGCAGAACAACTTCATTTTTCAGCAATGACACCACTACCTGATATTTGAGATAGTGAAAACCAAAAGATTGGAAATCCAATACATATACTTAGTGGATAATTACAGCAATGAGGATTTTTGCCTCAGACAGCAAAGGGATGTAAATTTGACTTAGTCTGTGAAAATTTTGGATAAAGTCATTTCCTATCTCCACTTTGTAAGTAATAGAGAACAGATACTTTGTCAGTGCTGTTTACCTCATTGCCTTCAACAATGTTTTTAAAGTGGGATGAAATGTCATTTACAGGTGATTTTTTTCTGCCTATCAGCTCCAAGGAAAGCCTATATGAAAAGCTCAGGCAAGGCACCTGGATTTTGGATGACCATTTGACTAGTTTAGATGACTCATTTTACCTTGTGACTCTTAATGAATTCAGCAGCGAATTTTCAAATTAAAATACACTTAGGAGAGTTAAATGGAGTGGGATGTTTTGCTTCACCTTAGCATGCCTGAAAAGCCAGACTCTTCAAAGCAACCTGTTTGGCTGTTCAGTGAAGGTGTTCACTGCTGACCATCTCCCTTATAAAGGTCCACAGGTCCCCAAGCACCAAAGATGTCCCTGGTTGATCTCACTCTGCTGAGTGGGTTGGAGCCTGACACAAAGGAACTCGAACAGGTTAGAAACACACTTTTCTATGCAACCTTTTATAGAAATTTTAGAAAAATTTTCTTTCAAAATCTTTCCAAAAATAGAAGAGACATGGGAAAAGAGATGATAGATAGATAGATAGATAGATGGATTGATGGATTGATTTGCTCAGTGTCATGCTCTCAGGGACTATCTCCTTTAGAGAAGAAGAAAGAGGGCTGAAAAAAGCAAACTTAGAATATGGAAGGTGCTAACAAAGGTATTCGTGTTCTGTGAGGGGTTTGTTTTAATTTGTTTGTTTCTTTGCTTTTCTGCAGTTGGTGACAGCTTCAGACAGGTACATTCAGCACTTCGAGTACAAGGAAGGGAAGGTTTTGCTCTACTTTGGTGAGGTAAGCAAACCCAACAATTTTCTAATCCCTGCCATTTCAGATAGCATAAAGACTTTTAAAAAATCTAATTATTGTATTTTTCAGTCTCCATTACCTTTCTGTAATTTTTGTCATTTATTATTATTGAACAGCTCAGTGGAAAGAACAGAGGAAGGGAAGAAGGGAAACACACACCTTCATCTTCCACCTTTCTATGTCCAAGGAGATGTAGTTCATATTCAAGATTTGGCCTTTGGGCTAAGAAAAAAAGATAAATCCTCTCCCTCTCTAGCCAGGAGGGATGCTTTTCTTACATGATAACAGAAGTGTTAACTGGTGGTCCTGTAAATTCCACATGGATATCTTGCATGTCAAGACCAAGATCCATATAGCGACAAACAAATGTAAACATCAGGACCCCTAGTCTCTGTGTATATTTCCCAGTATCTTGGATAATTACTCCACCCTACACCCAGTTGAATTGCTTCACCTCTACAACCAAAGCAGATATCAGTATTAACTCAGCTATGCCATCAGAACAAGTGTTCAACAACTAGCACGGGCAGAAACATTGAGGAATTGAGTGAGGAGAGAGAGGTTTTTCATCAAAACTGTTCTTCCTTTTTCCTCCAGCTCCCAAGTGGACCAGACCCAGACTGTATATCATTTGGTGCAAAGCAAATCAATCCCATGGGCTTGGTTCAGCCAGCAAATGCCATCCTTTATGATTTTTACAACCCTGGTAAGGGCACAGAAAAATGATACATAACTGCTTGAAAGAGAGACTCAAAAAAACACTTCAGTGTATCAAAAGTTGATTTTGATGTAGTATGTGAAACCATGTAATTTTGTTGAGTGATAAAATAACCAGCTTTGAATAACTGTCTTCAAATTACTTCAGATTATCTAAACAGAGATCTTCTCAGGAATGGTCCAGTATTGCTAATGGACTGAAAATATGAGCTTTTACACTCACGGATTTTTAAATCAGATTTCCTGAGTTCCTGATTGTGTTCATGTATGCTTTTAAGCATATCTCACATTTTGTTTTGTCAGGCTGTGTCTTTACGCATCTAAGATAGGCAATCTTAAAGGTTTGACATTTGTAGTGTGCTTGCCAAGGAAAGCAGTCTTGTTCCTCATTCAAAGAAATGTTAAATGCAAATCATCCACATTTGCCAAAGTTGTGCAAACAATATTTGAAAAATAGGTCAAATCTCTACTTTGCCTTAACAGAGGGATCCAAAACAGTTTACACTGAGTTTAAACCATTAACTACTGGTTGATCCTATCTCCTTCTTCTGAAACAGTGCAGTGTTCACTGTTGTTCTATGGTCTAAAGAGGCTTTTAAGATGGATGGTTTCCAGAGGGAACAAAAAACCAGGAGGATGCAGGGAGGGAAGAGTACGACTTAAAAAACAAGTAACTCCAACAAGTAAAAAAATGCCCAAACAAAAATGATCCAAACTGAACAAAAACAACCTCAAACTTTTTAAAGGCAATGCTGTACTCTGGGTGCCTAAGCTGTAGGATTTTGGGAACTGCTGATGTGCATCTGACCCCTCAGTGCTCTGCTTCCTCTGGACGAGGGAAAATCTGGGCTGCAAATGCAGTTTCTACTGTACTGTACAGGCTTTTCCACCTGAGCTCTCCCATAACAAGCTGCTTTGTTCCCTGCCCACAGACAGAAGGTGCAGTGTGTTCTACAGTGCCCCCAAGCACAGTGCCATGCTCTCAAAGCTGTGCCACGCCAACGTCTGCCAGTGCGCAGAAGGTAAGGAATGGCTGCATAAGCTGGTCTAAAGGGAGAGTGTTACTTCTAGGAACAGTTTACATGGGAATTGTTAAGCCCAGAAGGGATCATCAGAATTATCCTAATGTGCAAGACAGGATACATTCATCCCCTAGGATGTTCAGTATCAAATTGATTTTTTTCTAAGATATCCAGGATCTTTTGATATCTAAATGCAATATATAAGCACATGTGTGTGTGCATGTGAGAACCCTCTATCACACCACTAAGAAAATTGTTCTCCCATTTTATTCTCTGTTATATTGTACGAATATGGATGTACAAACTACATCTGTCTACGTATCCATGCCTATAGGGGTGTCTTCACTTATTTTCTTCCCTCCAGGTCCCTGCCCAAAACAAAAATCAACTTTCAGTAAAGCCGTAGAACAAACCACACGTGTTAGTTTTGTCTGTTACCAACCTACTGCAGATTATGGTAAGGCATGAAGGACAACTGTTGATTTCAGCATCATTCATTTTAATAAGTATAAACTTGTAGTTTTACATGCTCAGACCTCTCCTGAATCGAGTAGGGTTTCTGTATGTGGCCGAGAGGCCAAGGAGAAACAAATGAAGGCATGTGCAGGTATAGTCATCAGGGCAGTGAAGTGGGAAGTAAAGGCCATGGAAAGATGCAGCAGGATGTTGGGGGAAGGAGGGGTGGACATCATGTTCCAGGGTTTAGAAAAAACCCATGGTGCAGTACCACAATCCCCTACAGGCCTCATGTTACAGGATGTAAATAAAGAATAGGGTCTCCATGGCATGCCATAGTTCAGTAGCTCCTTCTGCAGAGCCAGATGAATAATTTTCCCTTTGTTAATTTGCCTTTCTGGCCTCTTCTTTGAATACAAAGTTAGACAAACTACTGAAGGAAAATTGTTTGGGCACCATTGGTAAGTTAGATGCTAACAGAAGGACAGGAAAATGAGTGGAAACCTAACCACAGAGGAGCTTCTTTGAAAAAATACAAAGAAAGGAATACAAATCTAGAGTCTCTTGATTAATAATTCCTTGGTTTGTGAGTAGATGGTACACTGACCTCTGTTCAGACACTTGGTAAAAGCACACCTATTATTCAGTCTTTGGATGCAATTTCATGTTGCCATCTGGCATCACAGAGTTGTTGTCTGTTGCAGCATACGAGGTGGAGATCCTCAACAGTACAAAGAAGAATGTTTTTGATTACTATGAGGCCAAAATCCACAAAATCCTTAAAGCATGTAAGTATCGAAATGTTTGACTCTTTTCATTCCCCTGCAGGAAAACTTGGTTGACTAATTGTTAGCCAGCATGAGCCATGCAGATGGAAAAGTAGAGTCAGATATATTTCTAAGGTAGGCTTTCAAGAAGGCTTATTTATTGCAAGGCTTGTTTGGTGCAGCTGCTTCACTGTTCAGTTTATCCCTGGGGTAGTTCTTTTGCTCACATTGTGCAATCCCAGAGCACATGAGCTTCAACCATTTCAGATGAAAATAAACCAGAAGACACATTCCATACTTATTGAGTCCATGGTTACAAACAGGGGCTAGTCTAAGATAAACCCTCAAAAAACATGCTCAGTGTGGATATTATGTCTTCTGCATCAACTATTTCATTTTATAGACTGTTGACAGATTCTTATTTGTTCTTGTGTGGACATATCCACTGACCTCTGTTCTGATACTAAATGAAGATTTGAAGTGCTTATTACTCGACTAATCATTAATCAATTGCAACCCTTGTGGAACAGGCTAGGAGTTGTCCACAGAGACTTGCCTGAGGTCAATGAAGACAAAAAAACTTCTGGAACTTCAATCTAATGACTGTGCTAAAGAAATAGAAAGGCTTCTTTGTTATTAGGTGCACTGTAGAGGTTTTCACAGCTCTTAGACAATGCAGGCCTGTCATCCCAGCTGCCTCCATGTGAACATAATCAGCAGCATCAGAGAGTACTGACACTCTTCAGAGTAATTTCTGGGGCAGCTGTCAGATGACATGTCAGACTTCAGCTGCCATGGTATCATGTGGTCACCAGTTTTCAGTTTGGCAGCCAGATCTTGCCTTTAAAAAGGAACTTCAAAGGTTTTGAAATCTTCCCTCTCCATCAATCTTTGCCCAGGGTCCTGGCAATGTCACACAGTACTTTATGGCACACAACTCGTGGTCTGTGCCCGATGTTTAGTTCCTATAGGAAAATAAGGCCCATGCTTCCTGAGTCCAGAGAGAGCATCTGACATACCCAGGGCTTTACCTATGGAGGGAAATGATAATGTACCTAGTGGTCAAAATAATGACTATAGGAGGTTATGGTATCCTGATGGAAAGTTTTGTTAATCTCTTGAGAATACCTACAAGATTTAAAGGCTTTAGGGCTCTGGGTCCAAATACATTTGTACTCACAATTTGCAGGCAAGCACGGGAAAGATTTTGAGTTTTGGTAGCTGAAAGAAATATCCTTTGAATATAAAGTTGAAGGGAAAGGATGTCTTCCATTCCCACATACTTGATAATTCTTTTTGGTTTGTGCTGTCAGATGCAGCTTCTGAGCATCAGGAAGCTTTGAGCAGGCTTGGGAAAGGCTGGCAGGAGGCATGAAGCCATATGAGGATGAGGGAAAAGCTAAGTGTTGCATCCAAATCAGCCTGTGACTGAACTAGTGTTATTATCTCTTGTATTCTCCGCAGCTCTTTTGAGTGAGGTTGGCCTCTGTTGCCATCACCAAGTTTAGATGGGAATTAGTAGGGTAAAATCTCATTCTCTAGACCCTGTCATTATTTCCTTAGCAATCTTTGAAGTAAAGAGTTGGTCCAGGAGAGTGATGGAAACACTTATTTGTGTTTGGGAGTTGGCAAAAGAGAATTTTGCAGGTGTGTGCTTCTCAGATTAATTTGATTATTGACAGAATTAGTGTATATGTTCTGGATGGCAGCACAGAATTTTTTTTTCCCTCTTCCCCCCCCCCCCCTCCCCGCTCTTTAAACATTATTTCCCATTACAGATTCTAAAATTTGAAGTAATTGTTTTCCTTAAATTCTGCTGGGATGCTTTGAAACATTAAATTTCAAGGGGTTTTTTATTGGAGATTTAAAATTGAAAATTACATAATAACCACTTAAGGCAATGACTCAAATGCTTATGATCCCACTGTCTGAATTGTATTAGGCCATTTGTGAAGTATATGAACCAAGAAACACCTTGGTAATTTAAGCCCAATGAGGCATAACATCATCATTTTCTTAAGCAGTTCTGACTCATCTCTGCATTCCATGAATAAAAGGAAAATTCAAGACACCATGTAGCATAGGAACAGCAAAAAGGTCTTTTAGGGTTACATGAGAAAACCTACAGGACTTATATTCTCTCTAAAAATGCAGATGTATAAGTAACATATATTAAAGTGATGCAAGTTTTAACTAGGTGGTAGATAAGGTTCCTAAAGCTAGGTTTCACAGATTAACAGTCTATGTTGAATTCTCTGAAATCTAATTAGTGTTAGAATATTCTACTGCGGGGGTTTTTTCTACTTTTAGGATTTTGATGACTAGTCTTTTCATACTTGTAATATAATACTCTGTATTAGAGGAGAGGCTCCACAAGATCCCGTTAACTGATAAAAAGACTGTGGTGTAATTTACCTGTAATTTAAACTGGTTTAATATTGAATTTCTGCAGGAAATTTCAAATTATAGCTAGGAAGAGAGTAAGAAATTAATGTTACTGTTATTTCCTTTTTGTTTTTGAAAACTGTTGTTCTAGTTAAACAACACAGTGTCTTCATGACCTGAGATTGGCCAGATGAATAAGCATCTTTTTACCTCTCATGTCATTGCAGTATCTGAGCAGCCACCTCATCTGCCTTGGATGCCCACTTCTGTAGTGGGCAGTGCAATTCTGAATGAATAAACTTCTGGGCCAGAATCCAGACCAGAATCTTCTAAGTTACTTTAACATGGACATCACCAGGAGATTGTCCTCTGTGTCAGATTCAGAGGGGGAATAGCATTCAGGCTGCATCAGTAAAGTTCAGGTCAGGTGTACTAAGGAGAGTGATATTTTAATACTATCTGCTGCACTGTTGAGCCTCAAAATATTCAGATTTAGTTTGCTAGCTTTTAAGATCACTCTGAACCTGAGCATTCTGAAATGGAAGATGGCATGTTTTCTATTTTCCTTTGCTTTTCCTTCAGTCTCTGAGATTTAAACAAACTCCATAAGGTCTGAAATGTCCTAAGGTCTATAGGAAAACATCTCCTTCAATAATTACTGCAAAGGCCAAGACAACCAGCTAAGGCAAAAGTGGTTTACGTTTTGTCAGGTCCCACTGAGGGAAATATATCCTACCGTAGCACAGCCATTTATTCCCATGGGAAGCCCCAATTCCCAAGTGCAATATTACCTTGGCTTAGCAGTGGGGTAAATGATCACAGGGGCTTGTGTGCTGTGGGCTACAGTTCTCTCTGTTAGAAAAGTTAGTGGGGTTTTCTCTTCTTGTCCCACAGCTGCAGATGAAAGCATCCAAGTGGGTGAGCACCGACAGTTCCTGTCACGCTCCATGTGCAACTTAAACATTGTCCCTGGCAAGCGCTACCTCCTCATGGGGAGGGATGGACAAACAGTTGATTGCAACAACAAGTAAGTGCAAAATGGTCTCTGGGCAGCAGCAGCTGCTATCATGGACCATAAACCCAGAGGTTTTTGTTTGACATCAAACAAAAACCTATCAGAATACCTCTGGAAAGTAAAGGCAGCACCAAATTTCTCAGGGACTGATTCTGTCAGATTTACTGAAATGCATGGTGTTACACTCCATAGGCAGAAAGGGGAGCTATGGGGAAGAGCTGAGCCACCCAAATCTATTTGGCTCGTGGATCTGTGGTTCCCAGACTTCTCAGAATCAAATCTGGCCCTGCTTCCCCTAGGTTAAAAACTCACAGCTAGAAAAGAAGAATGGGAAAAGCTACCCAGTCCATCTACTGCAGATGCCTTAAACAGCTTCTGTGCTTGCAGAAGGAATGTGTGGGACCATGACTAAGAGTGGGTCCCAAGGTCGCTGTTAGTTACATCACACATGCCAGTAGCATATTCTCATTTCTCACTGTCACGCTTAAAGAAAAATGGGAATTTATCTGAGTAGGAATTTAGTATGACACTATCAAATATTCAGGGAGGAAGACAACCTAATGTTTCATTTCCCTGCACAGAACTGGAGAAAGGTAATGCCTCTGAAAGCTTCTAGGGAGGAGAACTCCATCAAGCTGTGAGCACCACTTCCTAAAACCTTATCAAGTCCCATTCCCGTTCTCTATAGGCCACCAAAGTAAGTGCCTAGGTCAGTGGTTTGCTTCAAAAGAAGCCTGATAGAGACTGGGATGTCCCAGCAGAGGTTTAATCTCCAAAGTCTTCTCCAGTTCAGGCATGAAATACTAGAAGTTACATGGCCTCTTACCACAGAAAATTAGGAAATATTTTGGCATACTTGGTTGGAACTAAATTTCCCCTCACTGTCTCACTGGTGTGCACTTGGGCCTTTTGTGTAATTCTGGAAACTCTAACAGAAACTTAGGCCAAGCTTACCTGACATACTAAAAAGTACAGTACAAGTACAGCCAGGTCTGTCCCAGCTTGGCACTTCCCAGACTTTGTGCAAAGCTCAGTTAACCTGCTGGTGAAAGTGAATTTCTGGCAAGTTTCTTGGCTAGTATAACTCTTGATTTCAGAGATGCCTCTGTGGAGGGATGCAGCAACTCGGGGATTACACTTTCCCATTACTCCATGTCAGGAATAATGACTAACCTTCTGTACCTGTCCCATCTTCACTCAGGATGCAATACTTACTTGATGCACAAACCTGGGTGGAGAAAATTCCGGAGAACAGTGAGTGCCGCAGCACTCTGCGCCGGCAGAGCTGTGCTCACCTGCAGGACTTCCTGAGCACCTCTGACAGCCTGTGCCATGTCTGAACCATGGCTCTGACCTCCCCATCTCTCTGTGGGACTGCAGCTCGCCTTCTGCCAGAACTCTTCCTGCAAACCTGTGCATCCCAGTGGCACAGGGAACATTGCAGGGCTGCTTCCATTGCTGTTTTGCTGATTGGGATATCCTCTCGTGGATGTGCGTGTGGGTAATAAAACAAAAATGCAGTTCGTCTACTAGTTATTGTGTTTATTGTACCTGACACTGGGGAAGGAAGAGCAGGAGTTTGTCTCCTTGAGCTATTATACAACAGTGCAATTATCCTGCAGAGAGTCAAAAGAAAAAACACATTGTGCATTGCCTGATTGATTCCTGCAGTCCTGGACAAGAAAAAAATTATTTTAAAATAGGCCAAGACATTTTCATGCATCAAAAAGAAAAGAAAACTGGGGTTCATGGGCTGTGCTACACTGCTGCTGAAAGAGAAGAGATACCAACACTCATGCTTCAACACATCAGCTGGTTTCTGGTTGTAATTGTGAGCCCTGTTGGCCCCATGGCTGGATTCCACACACTTCTAAAGCTGGAACTAGAAGTGGTACACTGAGCATGTCCTGCGCTGGACTCAGGAGTCTTCCACAGGTTTGTTTAGGCTGGTAGCTCTCTAAGGGCACATAACTCCTTTTAATTGCACTCTGTAGCCACATGTCTTTCAAGCTTTGCTTTTTCTAGAGTTTAACTCAAAACTGCTCTTTTCTTAGGAGAAAAAAAAGTCTGTGGAAAATGTTTTGGTAACACTCTAAACAGATGACTTTCAATTACAGGTTTTGCTTCTTTAGCTTGCCAGCAAAATGGCATTTGGCAGTCATGTCTGAAGCAGAGAAGAACTGGGTAGGTCATCATCCTCAGATGCTGGTACTGCTATTTGTGCCAGCAGCTACTGAGCACAAACATTTGCCACCTGGACTGCTTGTGCTGCCCTGCAGTACAAATAAAAAGGGCCTGTGTCAATGATATGATAATTAGTAGATCCATGCTTAGGTGGTTAATTTGAAGTAAATCACCCTACTGCTAGATAGGGCAACAGTGATGCTCATGTGGCCAAGAGATTACACTGCAGCAACACCTACCAAAGCAGCTCCATCACAAGAATTTTCAGATTCACAGAAGAGAGTACATTGCTGTGTACCTGAACTGTGAACTGAACAGGTATCATTGAAGGCTGCAAACTCAAATTTAGCATCAGCTGAACCTGTATGTCAGCAACATCTTGCTCTCAGCTGCCAAGCATTGCATGGATGGAGGGTAGGGAAGGTTCATTTCAGGAAAAACTGCATGCCTGCTTCATGACATACATAAAGGAAGATAAGAAACCTACTGAAGGTGTAAGAGAGACATTTAAATTGACAGAGGACCTCAGGGTTTGTCCCAGCTTTCACATTTATGAAATATGATTGTAATGCTTGGTCATGCATTCTCTTTACTTTATTACACAGCTTATACAAATGTCAGTGATATGGCTAAATATAGCTGAGGTCAGTAAAGCAAGTACTAATTTCTACTAATATAAGGTAAAGAATAGGCTGTTCCACTGACATACGCATTATCCAGTAATTCTGCCAGTATTTATGAAAGAATACCTCTAAGGTTAAGAGCCAAATCCTTTCTTTCCACTCCACAGGGCTTGAGTTAAATACCAATGTTTGACCCTTCTGCTGTGTGGAGTACATCAACAGCTCAGAGGTTCTTGCCTAGCAGACAAATCACTAAATAATTACAACACTCAAGACTCTCTAAAGTGTGGTGAAAGCATCATTAAAATTTTATATTAGGTCTAACATACATTTTACATATTTTCTTCCATTTTAGTTGCAGGTGAATCTAAGCTGGAACTGCTTAGTGTCCGAACTTTGCAAATGCAGTCTCAATGTGGGAGCTAGCCGTGATTATTAAAATTCTTTTACTCTTATTTTGGAGACAAAGGACCCAAACACGCTTCTACTTTAACTCTGCCAGTCGGGACACCCTTGCTTCCTTGGAAAACTAGGAAGTCTCTATCCCCCTGTACTTTTCTGTCCCAAATTCCCAAACATGTTTATAGGGAGAGGGAAGACAATGGTGGAATTATTCTGTGCTGCCACAGCTGTTAATGTTTGCAGGTAACGCAGCAGCAGACCTGCTGGAGACTCAGCCAGCACCATGGAGGCCTTCTGGAGAGCTTTGGAACCATTCATTTCTCCTTCAGCTGCCACAACCTGCAAAGGAACAGAAATGGAAATGACATGGAGATGCTGCCCACAGTGGTGAAGATCCACCTTTATAATGAGGAGAAAACAAACTAGCTTGGATTCCTGGAACCATAGGGGCAGAGGAAACGGCCTTTAAGTTGCCCCAGGGGAGGATCACATTGGATATTACGAAAAAAATTAGGTTGTCAAGTATTGGAAGAGGATGCCCAGGGAAGTGGTGGAGTCACTAACCCTAGTGGTCATTTAAAGGGTATGTAGATGTGGTTCTTAGGGACATGGTTGAGTGGTGGACTTGACAGTATTGGGTTTAAGGGTTGGACTTTGTGATCTGAGAGGTTTTGTCCATCCTAAACATCTCTGTGGTTCTATGACAAGGAAATGAAAGCCTGGAAGTGGACACTGTCATGGGTCTCACCTTAGCTTTTGTCTCTCGAGCAGCCTCTGCTTCAGCTGCCATTGCCCTCTGCATAGCCACGGGGATCCGGATGTCTCTGATCTCCACACGGGCCACTTTGACTCCCCACTGCTCTGTGGTACTGTCCAGAGTAGCCTTGGGGACAAACAAAACGGCAGGAAGAGCACAGTGCTGGCAGAGAGAAAGCCACATGGTGTACCCTGCTTGGACAGAAGGACAGGGCAAACCTGCACAGCAGGAAGAGGGATGCTCCAGGGCCACCAGCACCCAGCATGATGTGTGCACAGTGGGCACCACAGCCTCATGGAACTTGCTGGTCAACACCACTGTCTCCTGTGTGGCTTCTCTCCTGTCTCCTAAATTATGATCCTCATCGTTTCCTTAGGTGGGCACTTACCAAACTTCTCAGTTTTACAAAGAAATACTACAGCAACTTCCTCAAACAGCCCAACATGGTGAAAGGACACTATGGGTGAGACACAAGACAGCCCTAAAGCACTGGCAAACTCATCTGTGCTCCAGCTCCTGGGCACTCCTGCAATCCACACCACCATCATGACCCTCTCTCTCCTGGCTGAAGAGGGTACAGTCTCTCTTTGGTCTGACTATGCCTTGTCTCTGACTAAAATTAATAAATCGGGTGTTGGATTTTTCCTCTGCTCTCTCCTCGGCTGCCAAATCAAAAAACAAACCAGACGGCATTTTAAAGCATACAACAACTCCATTTTGTACTCTCAGTTATAATGACAGGAGATATAAGTCTTGCCTCAATCAAGGGTCTGCTCAAGACAGAGCTTCCCACAAGCTGCAAACCTCTTTCTCCATGTTTGCAGCTGCCTCTGTGCAAGCGCTGAGCTGATTTTTTTAAGTCACTGGATAATTTCAGAATTTCAATTGCTTTTTGATAGAGATAACTCTGTTACAAGAGCCTGGGGAAATACCTTTAGAATAATTTTCTGACTCTAAACAATGAGATGTATAACTGAAAAAAAAACTATAAAGGGAGATTTTGTTATTCTTGTTGGAGAAAGAAAGAGAGATTATTTCTAATTTGCTGCTCCCCAGAAGACACCTCTGTGCTTGTGAATTTTGAGTGTCAGATTTACCTGGATACTGTGTGCAATCTCCTCACGACCTGCCAGGAGGCGAGCCAAGCTCTGTGTACCCAGAAGTTTTCTCAGGGTTGTCTGTGCCAGAAGCAAGGTTGCAGAGTGGACATCAGTGACATTGACAACAGCACTGACAGCGCTGTGGATCCTGTAGCTCACCACCCCATCCACCTGGGCAGTAACAGCATCTCTCGTGAGAATCTGCATTTGAGAAGTCCACACAGTCACAGAAAGATCCAACAAAACATCCTTTGCCTAGAAAGGGGAATATTATTTTTTTAACCCTTAGTGAGTAAAAGTCAGTTTTAACTCAAATAAACTAACAATTTCTTTTGATTTCTTTGTCATTCCTCCAAGAAATTACTTCAAGAGAGCTGTCCAGCATCAACAAAGTTTAAACTGGGGGAAAATGCTTTACATATCCTCTAAATAACTGCTTCAGTAGTAAGTGAATCTCATAATTTGAATTAATTTCTTTTGCATTAATAAATGATGGTTATCCTCTTCCTTTCTTGTAGAAAGGTCCATTAATGAGTTTATACATTTCATGCAGCTTGGAAGATCTGTGCTACTTCCCCTAAACAATGTATTTGTACGAAACACCAACAAATTAAAATACAAACAAAAAGTGCAAGAAATTGTAAGAAGAAACTGAAAGAAATATCTAAGCATTCATAGAAGAGTTGTCATCTTTTGCCAGACAAGCTCCCTGTGCCTCAGAAGGCAGCTGGCCTCAGTGGAGAACTGATGATGCTCCACTATCACTTCCCTCCTCAGCATCTTTTGCCTACAAGTGAATGCTTCACAAAAACCCTGCCAGCTGCTGGCCAAAAGCCTGGCAGAAGCCTGACAAAAGCTGCTAAGCCTTATACAGCACAAGTTCTGCAACCATCTTCCTGCCAACCTCACATTTTGGAGGAGCCATTTTTAATTTCATACCACAGACTCCTGCACACTATACTCCGAGAAAAGGCTCTTTCTGTTTACAGAAAGATAATTGCCCAAAAACATCTCCTGAGGAACACAGTAGGAAATTCTGGGGGCCCAATGGGTCCTGGAGCTACCTCTTCTTCCTCTGGTCTTTCTTTAAGGAAGGGGACAGCAGTGTCAGCTCCATAAGCAGAATGATTGTTCTGTCATGGAGCTGAGGCCACACGGAACTTGAAACTTGATCAGGACAGGATTGCTCAACAACTGATTCTTCAGATTAAATTTTTCAGTCAAAATTTGCCAACAAAATGCCTGAAGATATATCCTGCTTGGATGTATCTTGCTTCCTCTATCCATTCTTGCTTGGACCTGAGTTTTGTGGAAGGTTATCTGCTAATTCCTGTTAATTTAATGGGATTTGTTACCCATGGGTAATTTGCCTTTTCAGACACATGTAGAAGGCTCTTTTGAATGGTGAGCTCCATGTCAGATCCAATTTTATAAGGACATTAATTTACATATGGGAATTTTGTAGCCCACTCCTCTCTTGTCCTCCCTGTCTCTCATTCACCTTTGTAACTCCCTTCCCCTATTTTTGAAACCACAGTTCTGAACACCAGCTGGACCTGCAATGATGCAACTGCAGATTTTCATTAGGAGCACCATAGAATGGTTTGGGTTGGAAGGGACCTTAAAGATCACTCAGTGCCAACTCCCCTGCCATGGGCAGGCACAGTTTCCCCTACAGCAGGTGCTCAGATGGATGTGGCATCCATAACTTCTTTGGGTAAGAAGTTGTTTTGTAAGCAGCTTGAAATCCAAAATATACAGCAAAGAAGCTGAATTCCATATGGTAGCTCAGCATGGCCAAAGTACAAAACATGCACATTATTTTTGATTGTGCCATGAATCTGCTGCATCTTTTGTTCCTGACTTAGATGGCCACTAGAGAAATTACCTCTTGTGGAGGAATCTTACAGGTAACCGTCCTGAGATCAACCTTGATAAATGTATCTGTACATGGAAGTACAAGGATCATTCCTGAAAAATAAAAAAAATTTAGATTAAACACTTCTGAAACTGAAGTATAGATCCAGGTATTCTAGAGAAAATAAACAGATGTAAACACTCACAGGATGGGGAATGAAACCCTGCCTTATCACTGCAACTGTTCTTTCTGCCTACAAGACATGACAACAGTGATGTTTTGCATTTCAAATAACAGAGAAAAGTGCAGAGAAATAATGTGAACTCATTAGAGCTTAATGATCTAGGACTCTGATCTGGAAATGGGTGGCTTGAAGCTCTTGTCTGAAGTCTGCCATGAGACTTTTGCAAAAAATTCCTTCCATGCCTTTAATTTTCCATTTTTAAATCACAAGCCATGTATGGTTCAGTATGTGTCCTCAGGAAAGGCATCACCCAGGTGCAGATTCCTGCACCACATGAGGAACATTGTCCCAAGACATGGCAAATCCTGTGAAGGAGTCCCCACTCTCCATCACTGGAGAGGGAGACTGGACAAAACTTCTAATTCCCTATTGTATTCTCAGCATCTTGCTTTGGTGCCCAGAGCCACACAGAAGAGCCCTATACCAGGCCTAGCTGCTCTTTGGACCACATGACTACTATTCAAGAGGAAGGACAGTACCTGAAAAGGACTTCTCCCTGTTATTTCAACTTCCAGTTTGCCCATTTCATTGCCCAGGGATGGTAACTGCACCAATGCAAACTCCTCATGTAGCTGGGTTTGGTTTGTGATTTGTAAACTGGTCCTAGGGGATTGTAACAGACTCAGTGTAGCTGCTGAGTGTCTCTGCCCTGAGACATTTACCATTTTCAGAGCAGAGGACAGCTAAGGAGCTGGCAGCAACAAGCTGTGCTAGAAGTGAGGTGCAGAGAGAGATGCCACAATCACTCAAAAAAGACCATGGCAGACCTGAACATTGCATCTAAACCTCCCTGCAGTCCCCTGACAATGTCTGCAGCATCAACTCATCCTTCTGTTGTCCAAATTACTCAGCAGCAAAGTCATACCTGGTATCAAGGTACTCAAACTTCTGTGCTATGACAGGAGGGCGTCTGTATCTTCTCTTCAGAAAAGTAAACAGTCTGCAGGTAAAGGAACTGCAGTAGAGGGGACCTTCTCATTCCCTTCTGTGCTATGAAGAAGGATGTCATGGAACCTCTGCAATTCTGTATGTTATCTGAGTGCATTGTAATAACATAAACAAACCCAGAGGACTTTAACAGAGTAAAAGGGCATGTATTCACCTGGTCCCTTTGATTTCTTAGACAGTATACGTCCCAGACGAAATACAACAGCACGTTCATATTCTCTGACAACCTAGGAAAATATTTTACATTTAGAATTTTACAACTAATTCTATTCTCACTCCCTGGTCCTTTAATATTTAGCACCCATAATAATTGTGGAGAATATATAAATAGTGTAGGAAGCAACAAAGCTGCAAATCACTTTCTTCACTGTCGCCATGCCTGTTTTTCAAGCCGGCTAGCCTCGGCACAGGCGACAGGGCTTTCTTTCAGTGAGTTCTTTTTCGCTCGAGCTGCTCCTGCGTGGCGATGGCTGGAAGATGAAAAGGGGGGACTCCGGAGATGCTGGGTCACACGAGTTTATTGGAACCCCGGCATGGGGTCCTCACCTCGAGAGTCAGCGTGCCAAAGACCCCGGTTAACTCTTGGGTGAGACCTTATAACTGGGAGTGTTACACAGAAAGGGAACCAATAAGGTTTTACAGGGTGGTGGATAGTCTCATAAACAAACATACAAAACAACCATACAATGAACATTAGAAGGTGACAATCAGGATTCTGTCCAATCCCTCGATGCTTCTCTCAGAATCTTCCAGAAGTGGGGAGCGACTCCAAAAATGATAGACAGCAACAGGTGGCTGTCTATGAAGTGATGGACAGTTAACTGTCTCTGGGGGGGAAAACTTAGGGAGAATACAGAACCAATCACAGAACTGTTACCGGGGAAAAAACAGGGATAAATCGAACGTGGGTAACAAAAAGAAGTACAGAGAACAAACCAATTTACAAAGAACATTAACTTACGAATTAAACTTAAAATTAAAAAATGCACTCCCACACTTCACATCTTCTACTTGACTCATGATTTGCTGGAAAAACTCAGCCCCTGTCCTAGAAAACAGGTTACAAAACAGACCACATATGAACGATTTAACAGTGATCTAAGAAGGACACCCCAGAGCCCTCTCAACATCAGCAGCACACTCAAAGGAGATGTAGGCAAAGGGGCTCTCATCTCAGGTAATCTAAACTATTTCACTTAGTGCATCACACTACTGAAGGCCTGGCATTCAACTGATGTTTAACTGGAAGTTTAACTGATGATGAATGTAGAGACTGGGAGAAATTAAGTGAGGAAGTTGTGACAACACAGAACATTTGTGAAAGAACCTGTGCAGATCTCATTTCCAGAGCGCATCTTTGCTACAAACCCTTATGATTCTCAAAACGTGAATGCGAAGTCCCTTAAGTAAATCAGTAAAAAAAGTAACAGCAATGATAATAGAGCATTCTTCATGTGCCTCAAATCCTGCTAGCTTACCTTAATACATGCCCAGATGGAAATAGGAAAAGTAATAAGGACCAGGAGGAATGAAAGGGAAACTAGGATCCAGCCACAGACACCAATTCCTTCCTGCCTGTTAGCTATAAAAAATACAAAGAAGAAGAACATTGAATGCAAAATTAAGGAGTTATCCCAGGGATGTACATCTAACTCAGTGCGGTCATATGGGACCACAAAGTCCACAGAAACTCATTCCCTCTTACTCTCTCCCATCGCTGAAAGAAAGCCATAACAGACCTAACCAAACATTCAATTTTATGGCCCTTCTGCACAGAAAGTTAAAAAAGGTCCAGAAAATACATTTTGCAACAGGAAAAAAAGAGCAAAATGAAAGATATTATCAAAGATGTGAAGGAGAAATAAATGAATGGGTGGAGTATCCATGAGTATGAAACTGTTGGGTGAGGCAAAGCATTAGTGTGTGTGAAACAGGGAACAAAGTAAATGAGGGGAACTCCTGGTTTATTTAGATGAACGTTTTGAGGAATATTCATCCACTGACCATAAATTTCAAAATTAGTGCTTGTCAAAATGCATGTCCGTGAATTTTAAGCAGTTGTCTCAGTGAGTTCAGCTCATCTCATCCCAAAACTTCATTCTAATGAAATAAAACAAATATAAAACTAATTTCATTATTTTAGTGCCTGAAGGGAAGGCAATTGTAAGGTAAGCTATTTCAAAGGTGTAGGGCAGCACTGGAAATTTCTGATACCAAATAAAACTCACACGCAGACAGAAACAATAAAGAGGAACCATTATGAGGCTCCCTGATCTGTAAGGCACAAGCTGGCAGATCAACAGAGCAGAACTGACAAGTTTGTCAGAACATTCCCAGCAACCCCGGGGAAAGAGGATAGAGAGCACAGCCCTCCTGAAGCCCCTGCCCCTCCTGAGTCCCTGTGCATGGCTGGGCTGTGCCTGCTGGCAGTGGTGGCTGCACACCTGGGTGCATTACATCCAGCCCTCTGCTGCTCGCAGCTTTGCCCATTCTACTTCTGAGCCCCTGATGCAGATTGAAATACTCACAGGTAAACACATTTGCATTCAGAAGGGCCCGGGTTCAGGTCTCCCTGGGAGCTGGACACAGAATTGGTGCATTGGGAGCCCAGCTTTCCTCCTCACGATTCCCGAAAAACAGTGATTTTAAATCCCTGGTTGTTTTATGAGATATCATCAGGCACTCTGCAATCAGCGGTAAAATTGATTTGAGAAGCTTCCCTAAGCAAATTACTGTGCAAACTTTAAGGACATGTGTACAAAACCAGAATTACTAGGCTTAAGTGTGAAAATCTTTTACCATTTCACTTTCTGTTCTCTACACAGTGTACTTCACATTACACTAGTAGTGTGTCAGGCTATGACAGGTACATAAAGTACCAGCAGTCAAGTGTCTTTTAATCAGTGGAAAGAGGTCAAGGAAAGTCACAGAATAGGCATCATTCATAATTTTTAATCTGAAATCTGAACAAATTAATCATGAAGGGATTTTTTTTTTCAACAGAACTCAACATTTTTACTCACTCTCTTAATTTCCCATAAATGATCAGCTTACAGAAAATGTCTGAAGATCTTTTTCTCCAGTGACAAATTTGGTTATGAAGAACCTCCTCAAAAGCAATTTTGGGTTGTAGCATCATCTACCATCATCCACCTGAGCTCACTGTGAAGATGCCTGGTGGGAATGACACAATCCACAGACACAGAGAATAGATGGGAAAAAATGCCAGCACTCAGCAGATTGATACTCAAGCAGTTGAGAAGAGTTAGGGGTCAAGATATCACCCCTAATCCCCATGGGCAAAAAGCATGCATCTAAAACTTGACAAAATACAATTGAATCCTTTTCCACAAGAATGGTCCTAGAGATCCTGATGCCAGGTAATAATGTAGGTTACAATTAGAAAAAGAGAACATGAAAATTTGCCTTTGAATGAAAATCCTAGCTCCCCCAAACCACCACAGATCTTCTCCGATTACCCCAAAGTTTCAAACCATTTAACCACACAACAAATGAAAGAGTCTAGAAAAGACAATAGTGAAAAACCAGTCACAACCCCATGTACCATTGACCTGGGTTTGCCATCCCTGTATATGGATTATAATAGTCATGATCACCAAAAACCTCACTTGACTCTTTAGTCCAGAACAAAGCAGGAGCTGCCATGCACCACAAAATGTGAGAGCTCATCACTCAGCACTCTTGATACACTCACTAGGGTATATCACAAACACACTTGGTAGACAAACTCATTATGAGGGTTTCACAATTGGAAAGCAAATGAAAAACTCAGTGTTGGCAAAAGTCTCCCAAGTCTCCTACAGCAACAAAAACATGGAGTAGACTCAGCCTCTTTAATCACTATGTACCTTCCTGCTTTCTACTAGGGGCTGAAAAATCTCTTCTGTCTTCCCTAACTAGATCCTATTTTCTTCTCTCCAGCCCCTCCCTCCATACAGAGGTGATCAATAGCTAAATCAGTCTTTTTTCCTCCATTGGGTCATGTTGGCAGAAGGTAGATGTTGATGCATCCTGGCAGAGCAGCATGAGGCAACTTGCTCTGTCACTCACAGTGGCAGATTCTGAGTTTTCATCTCCAGTCTATGTTGGACATCAAATGTTCTTTTTTGTTTGGTTAGTTCTGCTCCTTTTTAACATTATTGAGAAAAAACCCACTCGCACACACAAAACAAGGCTTACCAATTAGATGTTCTGTGTTCATTTCCTTGGGTCTCTCTCTCTGGGGATCCATCCCCTTAGAGGAAAGCTCTGATCCCCTCACAGATGAGACAGCAGTGTACTTTGAAACTGCAGGGCTTGTGCAAAATGCTGAAGAAGGAGGCAGGAGGAGAGAAGGGGAAATCCCCTGTACCAGAGTCTTCAGGGAGTTAGTCACCCTGGTGAGGAAAGGATGTTTACAAACACCAAGACTTGTGTCTCTGATGTAACTGGATGGCATTCTGTGGTTGTCCTCTGTCTGGAGTGCACTTGGCCCAGGTGGTCTTAGACCCCACAAAATACAAGCTGGAAACAAATTCTATGAATCCATTACCAGAGATTGAAAACCCACAAACAAGACAGGAAGAAAGTCCTGTGAGGAGCAGCTGAGGTAAAGCCTGAAGAAAATGAGGCTCAGGGGAGATCTTAACACTCTCTGCAACTGCCTGAAAGGAGGTTGTAGCAAAGTGAGGATTGGTCTCTTCTATCAAGAAACAAGCAACAGCATAAGAATAAATGGCCTCAAATTGTGCCAGGGGAGGCTTAGACTAAATATGAGGAAAAGCTTCACCAAAAGAGTTGCCAAACACTGGAACACACTACCCAGAGAAGTGGTAGAGTCCCTGTCCCTGGTGGCATTTCAGGAACATGCAGATGTGGCACTTAAGGATGTGGTTTAGTGGTGGACTTGGCAGTGCTGGGTTAATGGTTGGACTCAATCTTAAGATGCTATAAACCAGAAGCCAGAGAATGTGTGCTGCCCCTCTGCTGTTTCAGGGCTCAGCTACTGCTCAGATCTCAAACACCAGCATAATAAATAAACAAAATTCCAGGTGAGGTCTCCAAACTGTGCAGAATAGCTCACCACACCTCTCTTCACACTGTCCATCAGTACAGGCTGAGCCCTGTTGAGCTGGATAACCTCAAAATCCCAGCAGAAGCATTTCAGCTCCCAAGCCTTAAAATTGTCCCCCAAGTAAGAATATTTTTTAAAATATTTTGACAATCAAACTAAGCACAGCATTTCAGACAAAGCCGTTTCTGAAGGCTGTGGCAGCAGAGGGCAACCCTCTCAAAGGACAAGGCTGCTGCTTGTTATTTGAATAAAATATGAGAGGTGTTTTTTTCATATATAATTTATGAGTTTGACACATAGCTGCATTAATTACAGGGCATCTGTTATCTAAAACACCTGTGAAGATCCTGCTCCAGCTTCATTTCACCCAAATCTTCCTCTCTGCCAGTAATCACCCTGGCTCCAGATGGGTCATTCAAAGCTCATTGTTCCCCAGAGAATCCTTTATCAGTCTCACAGAGAGGAAACTACATCTCTGAACTGACATTTTAAATCCCACTGAAAGCCATATGCACAGCTGAAAAAATAAGGATTGACATGCTTATTGCAATATGCTCCCAAACATGTGGCAATATTCATTTTAGGCCATTTGTAGTATTTTCCTCATTATTTGACTTCTAAACACAGAGCTGTATGATCACACCTCTTCGGGACAGATACTAGCAGGGTAGGATGTGTAAATAGTGACAAGGGAAACATGGTTTAATTACTTCAGAAGCAAAAATATAATATGCAAAACTATCCCAACTTTTTTTTTTTCATTCTAGAGCAAAATCAAAGTTATTGAAAATAGCTGAATTCTGGACCATTTGAATGCCACAATTTAAACAGCTGTTCATACCATTAGATAAACGAGCAACACATACTAAAAGTTAGCAGACATAATTGCTCCCTGTTTATTGACAGCTCCCTGAGGTGACTGTAAATATAGGTGAGTAAAGCAGATGGTGTTTTCGTGTTCAGGAACATCACGAAAATATTAGTTTTTTTCATTTTAACTTAAGCTGCACTTTTATTCCCTTTTCAAAATTTTGAAATCAAAGTCAGGGCAACCTCAATGCTTTCTCCTTGGAGCTATACTGGGGCATGTGGATAACTCATGTCCCAGAGTACTACAGAACACTCAGAGATAAAACACAAGAGCTCTGGGGCAAAGCAGTTTGCAAGCTGCAGGTTCACTGGTGCTGAACAGGCTGGTGCACTCCAGTGACACAGGGCACAGCCACAAAGACCGAGCTCAAAGCTGCTTTAGCACAACTTACTGACTTAGAACCAACATCAGACGACTGAGGTTAGGGCTGCTCACAGTTCAGCTACTTCTGCAGAGTTTTATATCTGTGATACAGCTAAAGCCTTCAACTTCTATTCCAAAAGCAGCATGAGGGCTCAGGTCAGGCATGATCAGGTGCTTACCTGTAAGCACACCATTCTCCAACACTCCTCTGCACCAACTGCCACATTTACAAATGGCACCAATCCTTTCCAATGTCTCTATGCTGTCTGCTCTCTCCCACTTACCTCATCATCCAGTTGTAAAGACTTAACCCACAGTCATTTGTAAACAGTGTCAATCCCAAAATCACAAAAAAGAATTGTCAGGCAGACCCCATGTGAGATTTGCAAACAAAGTTGTAGGTTTGTCTTTTTCTGACCTTCTTAGGCCCATACTACTTTCCTTCCCATGCACCAGGCTTTGGCCAGTCCCTAGAGATTTCTCAGCTTAAGTCTTTTCCTGAGTTCTGCCTACTTGCTCCAGGCTCAGCATTCCTTTTCCCCAGGTCAAAATTAAGACAGGACGGGACAGAGCAGATTAACAATACTATCCTTTTGCTTGTAGGAACATCCCCATATTGCTGCTCTTCCTCATGAAGATGGCATCAGCTTTCAACAGCTGAAGATCTGGAGATGACAGAAGGCCCCTCTTTGGCCACTAGAGTAAATATGGAAGAGAGTCAAAGGTATTGCTCCTCCACCAATACAGAAAGGAAGGCAATTCGCAAGGAAGTCAGAACATTCATACCATGGCAAGTTTCCTTTCAGGCCCATGAAAACTCACAACACCCATTTGCAAACCAGAGGAAAAGGACAGAAAATTACTCTGTTTCTCTCCTATTCACTGCAGCTGCAATTAAAGCACTTGAAAGAAACATTGAAACTTGTTTGTAAACACAATCCAGGTATGTTCTCAGTTGTCCCAAAAAAAGGTTTTATTTCAAGGAACACTACACCTTATCTTTGCAGTCCATTGATACACACAAAATGGAGCAGTAATAGGCAACTCGAACAGTGAAAAAACCAGTTAGTCCAGAATTAAAGCCATACAGCAAGAGCCCTTTCCCGGCACTGGCTCAGTTTGAGGTGGTTTGCCTCAGAAGCAGACATTTCCTTGGCTGTCTAAAAATGGTGCTCAAGTAAGCATGAAAGAACTCAGGACAAATCACTCCCTTCCAAAATTCCAAGGCTGGGTCACAGCAGTTTGCTGCAATGCAGAACACACTTTATTCCTGAAGAGGAAAAAAAAATTAAGAAACAATTTTACATCAGGAGAAACATTTCAAAAATTGAATTTTATTTCTAAACACTGGAGGATTTAATCCATTTACAAAATCCAGGTCAGTATGATTCAGTAGGATTTAGTAAGAACCAAAGACTCCATTCCAGACATAAGAACTTTACAACTGAACACTTCTTAACCTATTGATTTGTCTAACACTGATGGGAACATCAAACACTCTTCTCAGGTAAAGTGGCTGGACACCATCCAGTAACTACATTACCTCAGGAAAAGAGCATTTAATATAGTGGCTTTCACTATTTCTCACCTGTTTTCATCTGGAGAAATAAGGCTTGAGTCTCTTCAGCTCTCAGAGTTGTCCAGTGCTCAGACAGGAACCCCATACCCCATGATTCAACAGATATTTTTAGAAACTGAGGCACAAAGTTCTTACTTTCTGACAAAACAGTATTACTTGCTTTTGACTACAGGGTGATGTGAATTAGTTCAAATTTTGATTGCTTGATGGAGAAACTAGGATTAAAATAGGATGTCAGACTCAACACCTCAGTAAGGTTACAAAACACTTACTGACTTGGAACTGCTTTACATTCACATCTAGGGGAGAAAAGCCAATTTGCTCTTGGTAAGATACCTGTATCTTTATTTCTTCCAACTGATCTGCAAATCTATGAAGTTATGGAAAGAATGACGCAGAGTAAAATAAAAGAGGGTAGAGACCCTTCCACAGATTTCTTAAAAGTGATATCTTTGATATTGATGTCTTGACTTAAGAGCAGTTCAGAGTGGAGAATCATGAGAATTTAACAGGTTTCAAAAATTAAAAAAATGTAAGAACACAGTAATTTTTTTTAGATTTAACATATATACAAGTTTGATTATTAGAAAATCAAGGAATTTAAGTTTTTCATCTAAAAATTAAAATAGGATATTTCTAATGTCACTCCTTAGGAAGTCAGATTTAAAATTTTGGGCAGAATTCTGCATGAAAAAGAAACAGCATAAGCATGATCAAGCAGTAGAAGCATCTTGGTAAAAACAAGTTTATTCATTCATATTTTAGGTAAATATGCAAATAGTAGCAAAGCCTTTTTGCCATGACTGTAAACTTTTTATTTAAAAAAATTATGTTAAAAACCAATACAGTAATTTCCATTAATGTTGTAAAAAAGTTTGTTCACATCTTGAAAGAAAATACATTAGCAACATCTCCCAGCAGAATCAATCTTTAAAAAAGTAAAACTCTAGGTGCAGAACATTTCTACAGTGTAGTATCTCTACATTTTAATTTAATCACATGACTGAATATCATTCACCTCTATTGCCTCTAGGCCATGGTCGAGAGCATATCTTAAATAGATGATATTCAATGATGTGTTACACATTGCCACAGATACTAACATTATTAGAAGAGTGCACAACTCAATTTCACTAACAAAGCAAGACCTCTCTATATGCTGCATTGTAACAGTTAATTTAGCTATATGCCTTTAAAATCATGTATGTTTTCCAAGGAAAAATACTAAAAATATCCATGGTCCAAATTCTGCTCCCACTTATATTCACAGGATAAGATAAGCACCATCAAGTTGTAGTTTATAGCTGAAAAGCATACAGAGAACCAGTTCATGAGTATAAGGGGGAGAAGAACTTGCCCCATGTCTGTAAACATTCACGTAAGTCTGCAGTCAAAAGTGCCAGATAGGCAGACTACCCGCAGTTCAATTATTTCATTCAGAGGGGTGCTGGGGGCAAGGAGAATATTATGGAACATTATTTTAGAGGCAAGTTAAATTTTTTTCATGTACTTTGGAAAGACATATTCTCAGCTAGCTAAACCATACTCCAGTAAAACATAATCCACTTCTACCCAAATACAGTACAGCATCATTTCCTAGCTTTCTTGTTCAGACAAAGGAGTACTCAATTCAGCAGCAAGCCCATGACAATATTTCGAAGCAAAAGAAAACCCCCACACACCTCTGACCTACCCTCCCCTTAACATACTGCTGATGCTAACAGGAGATTCTCATACATAGGAAGAAAACATCTGAAAAACCATAAACTGACCTTGATTTGTGCACACACAAGAAATGTGCTTCTAGACAAAAGGTCGTCTACAGCTTTAATTGTCTAGTTTCAGTCTAGATCTCAGTCTATATTAACCACATATACCATACAAAACATAACAGAAGGACAGGTGCTTATTCACACTATTAAGTATACTTGGTCTCCCTATTCAGTTTGACAGTCAATTGTCCTATTTACACAAACATCTGTTTGAATGTTCCTGATCCTGTAAGACACCAAACATTGAACTCTTAAAATTAAAGGAGAGTCAAGGATGCTCAGCAATTCACAGGATCAGACCCTGAATCAAATTGAATGCAATTCACAAATTAAGTCTGATATCTGACACAGCCTCCTGGAAACATTTTACCCTCATGTTTTCCCTTTCTTTCCCCAGCTCAGACCATGCTCCCACTATCGCAGAGACAGCCTTCAAAGTGAATAGGATCAGGCTCTGTCAAGCAAACACTGCAGTCTTTAGAAATGCCTGGTATTTACTGCCATCCACTCTGGGGCAGACTTGTCTGCAATGAAAATGGTGTTCCTGGTGTTGATGGATAGTTAGCAAAACCTTCAGGCTGAGCTGTATAGTTCTCCAGAGCAGAAGCAGAATGCGCCTTTAAGGAAGATAAGCAGTTAGGAAACAGCATTGATAAAACCAAGGAAAGAAAAATCTAAATTAAGCAAAATTTCAGCCACAATACCAGTCCTACTCAAGCCAAAACAAATGGATTATAATCTGAAGTGTGCAAAGAATAGAGATGAGCAAGGCGTCTATACAAAGATGTTAAACTGTAGTGCAACGATTGCTCTGAAATACCAGAGAATGAAAAAAGCTCTTGCACTAAAGGGGCAGACAAAGAAGTGTTAATGGCGTTTACTTTCCAGTGGAGTAAGCACCAGCTGATTTGGAAGGCACAGCTTAATCAGGAGCTGTAATATTTTAGTGACTCTGAACTTTCTTTCTCTTCATTGCTCAAGTAAATAAGCATTAATTTTAGTGACTGGATCTTATAAATAAGAAAAATTATATTCCCTCAGTGCAATCTGCATACCTTTCTACAGAACAAATAGACTCCTGAGCTGCAAAAGCAGCATGGCCTAGATGAAGTAACTTGCTTCTTCCTATCCCCTAACATTCAGAAGATATCTGACAATATGCTGCACTCTGAGCAGTACTTAGACACATGCTCCATTTCAACAACTGAAGTGTCACAGAAGGGAAGAAGCTCAGCTCTCTCTTTTAGTATTAAGTAGAAGAACAAATTTCTTACAAGAAATTCTTACAAGCCTTCTTACAGAGGCTGCTTTTAACAAAAGACAAGCTAAACATATAAGCACAAAGTATGATGATCGTTTCAGCTAACTTACGAATAACTTACGATGATAGTTTCAGTTAACTTATGAAACAAGCTGTTTCATGGATAAGAAATGATGAAATTACACATTACCCAAAGCCACTTCAAGCTTATATTACAATTCTAGTTTTGGGAACTATCAAGAGAAAGGCACAACCACAACAGACACAAATTCAAGACAATCTGATTACATGTGCAGAGGCACATAACTTACAAGAAACAGTCCACAGAAAACTGTAAGTTATTCAAATGTCAGACTGGAACTGAGCACAGATTTCGTAATATTATGGTCAGCTCATTAGATTTAACACAAACTCAGCAAAAAAATTAATTTGCATTATCTTTTCTTTTACTTCTCTCCATTTTACAAAGAGTTTTAGGTAATGATTTCATGTCATTCATGAAGCATTGTACACTGGCCTTGAGTAAGAAGCTAGTACAAGTTATTTTTTATCATCATCCTTGTGATCAGTTCTCACACAATTTAGGGGTTTTAATCATTTACTGACTTAAAGTAATCCCAAGGAGTTAACAGGCAAGTACATGCTCAAGAGACCACAGGAAACAGAACAGTGTTAACAAATAGGCACATTACCTGTAGTAGTGCTGACTGTGCAGCTGCACTGTGCTGCAATTCCTGTAAGGAAGATTGTGCCGCACTTTGGGGAAAGCCAGGGATACCAGGAAGAGATAAAAGACCAGGAAAAACTGCATTTCCTGGTGTCTGTAGTCCAGAAGTCAAGCTGAAAGAATGTCAAAATGAGGCTATTATTAGGAACATCTGCACCATGTTTTATTCTGTTTCCCTCTCTATAAGCTTATGTCTATATAAATTACAAAAGCAGATCTTTTTCTAAATCCCATAAAGGCCAGGATTTCTAAACCGAAGTCGTCTTTACCCACCTAAAACTTATTCATACATACACAAACCAAGATTTTCTGGAACATACCTAAGGGGACTCAAAATGTTTTGTACCTCAACTGTGCTGACAATTCGCACACAAAAAAAAACTTTAGAGACAAGAATTTATGCTGACTACTTCCTTAAAACATCTAAGATATTGTCTGCTATTACCTGTGTGTGTCAATATATGCTCACGTGGAATCCATTCTTGTAAAAGCCTAGGAAGTGCCAAATATCCTCATCTGGGAAATAAGATCACTAAGCACCTCACGGGATTAGAGTGTCGTAAGAGGGACTATTGAGGCCAACCTATTTAGTCACTACCCTATCAGCTTCTAAAGACAAGTGGAAATGTAGTAGTGAACTAACTTTTAAAATTATCTGCAATTAGTAACTATGAGTGAAAATATTGTCTACACACCTAAAATAAAACCAGTGTTTTGCTCAAGAGAAAAAGAAACAGTTCTGACCTCCTCCAGAACGAGTAACATACCCAGCCTGTGCCACAAGTGCAGAGTTGAAGTTTGAGCTAAAGGCCGAGGCAAACCCTGGCAGGACCGGAGCCGGAGATGGGGCTGTGGCAGCTGCTGGCAACGGTGCAACTGCTGCTACTGCAGAAGATGCCTGGAGGCCAGGGAAAGAAGGGAGAGCAGGAGTGACAGAGGGTGTGTTAGAGACAGGAAAACCAGGGAAGGATGGGTTTGATGATCCCAGAGGTCCCTGGGCAACAGGAAAAAGGGAAGGGACAGCACTGGACAAGTTAAGCGAGAAGGGTGGAGCGGAGACTGTTGCGGAGGAGGCGAGTCCTGAGAGCACGGCGGCGGTGGAGCTCACATGGGGGGCGGACGCGGCCGAAGCGCTTGTAGCCGGAGCGGCCAACAGAGACCCCGGGAGAGTGACGGGCGGGGTCAGCGCTGGGGTACCAGTAAAAGCAAAGTTACTGGTTAGAGATGTGAAAGGGGGAAGTCCATTGAACACAGGGGCAATGGGAGCAGAGGAGCCATGTGGGGCGAGGGAAATGGAAGCCAGAGAACTGGAGTTGTTCAGAGGAGCACTCAAAGAGGAGAGCCCTGACAGCGCTGGGTTCAGGGAACTGGGTAAGCTGACGGGCACTGAAGCTGCTGAGGGGTAAGCACGCCCGAGCCCTGACAATCCTAGAGTGCCATGAGAAGGGCTGGCTGAATGAGAAGGACCTTTGAAGGCGGACAGGGTAGGACTCATGGGCTCTGTTTTGACCAGAACTGGGATACTTGTGGCAGCTGGGGCTGATGAGAGCTGCTGGTCGGGATTAGTAGGACTTGTGCCATGCAAGAGGGAGGCTGATGAGCCACAGTTGACTGGCATAATCGATGGCGAAGTGGTTAAAGGTGACTGTGCAGGCAATGTGGGAGGAGTGGAACTAGAATTGGCTACAGATGGGGATGGAAGACCTGGAAAAATAGCCAGCCCAGGTGTGGAGGAGCGCTGTGTGTTGGGGGTGGCAGATGGGGTGTAACATTTGTTGACAGAGGAAGTGGGAGGGTCAGAGCTTTGATTAGCAAGAGCAGATAAAGAAGCAAGCTCACTTGTCACAGCAGAAGGTAAAGCGGATGAATTGATTAATGAAGTGTCATTTGATGTCAGAAATCCCTTTAGAACAGACAAAATTGGGTTAGGTAAGCTAAGCGAGGCAGGAATGGTAGTGGCAGGAGAATTAGCAATTGTAGATGGAACAGGACTAGAAATCCCTTGGGCATTGGGCGGCAAGGATAAAGGGAGTCCAGCAAAGACTGATGACAATGGAGCAGGATTATTAGCAGAAGCAACTGAAGAGGTTGCAGAGAACGGGAGGCCAGCAAATGGAGTAGCAGCAGATGCGAAAGCTTCCGTGGGTGCAGGTGTGGCACATGAAGTGGAAGAACCTTGTGGAGCGGGCATAGCAGCAGGGATAGAAGCCAGCCCAGAAAAAACTGAGGGGATAGGGGTAGAGGTTGCACTGTGAACAGATGTGACAGGAACACCAGGCAATGAAAGGGATTTGATGACAGTAGGGGTCGGGGTGGATGGCTGAGATGTATGGATGGAAGAGGAGACCTGTCCTGGGAAAACAGGAAGGACAGGGGTAGACATGTTCATCCCAGAGATGAGTGGAGTTACAGGTGCTAATGGATGGCTTATTGCCTTGACAGGTGATGGGGTAGGGACTGGAGTAGCAGCAGGTGTTGAAGGATTAGAACCATGAGGAGTAAAGAGCTGATTCGTTTGTGCAGAAAAAGCTGCAAAGAAACAAAACTGGTAAGAATACTTGAAACTGTCAAAAAATGTTTGAAATCAACACAAAAACATTTTATACAGCTTTTCAAAATATGATACACAGGCAACAGCTAACACACAATGTCTACATATAAACAATGAACAGTGGGGCCTATGAAAACAAACCAAAAAGGTACACACAAACACATCACACAAATCGTACACCATGTGGGCTAACACTCCTTTTTAAAACACTCTGTGACATCTGCTACCTCTTCATGATCTCATGCAAAACAGTTAGAAACTCAAATACACTCTGTAAGAACATCTAAGTGATACAGGTAAACACCCTCCCTCTGGTACCTAACATCTGGCAGTACCCAAACCAGATCTAATATTCCATCAGCATCAGATCACCTGGGCTCCTCTGCATCCACTCTCACTGAAGGTCAGAATTTCCTTCAGAACCAGTTAATTCAATGTATCATGATTTCAGAGAAGTTTAGTCAACAACTGAAGAAAGCTGATTTCAGGTGCTGGTAGTTTTCTTTCCTTCAAAATCAGGTCATTCTCTTCACTGTGCTTCCTTCAGATTTTGATTCTAAGAAGGTACACTTTTAAATTCATTTATCACACTACAGTAGTAAACTAACATTGGTGCTTGACTTTATCAACAAGTATTTCTAGGAGTCTTAGTCAGGTGTCTGTAATAAAGGCGAGCACCTGACACTAAAAGTATCAGCTTGTGTCAATCCTACAAAGTAAGTTAGAGACATCAGTCAAGCTGCAGGAAAACAGGTGCGCACACTGTGAATGGGAAGGTGGAGGTTAATGGAAAGGAGCTGTATTTATGAACACTGGCATGTCAAAGAGTCTCGATATGCCTGCCTCTAGTTTCCTGCAAACATGAATATGTTAATAAATCATTCCTCTTAAACAACCCTTGTGTTTTATTTTACTTTTGGAACAATCTATTCAAATGTAAGCAAGACACTCATCCAACCAGTCAAACGTACCACCCATAATTCTCTAGCAGCCTACATGTCTCTCTTGCCTGATTTCTACATATAATTCTACACACACATCCAGAAAATTATTCTTTAAAATCTTGTACCTAAGTTGATATGACAAACTCCCATTTTGTGTATGTTGAAACTCTAACATGAACAAATCCGCAAAAAAATTATTTCCTTTGACATACTCTTCTCAAAAAAATCCCAGACTGCTCTGCTCTGGAATCTGTTCCTTTCTCATTCTATTTCCAAGCTGAATACTCTCCTAAAGATCAGAGTCATTTAATCCTGACAGCCAAGATATTCACTAATGAAATACAGCTGTATTAGAACCCAGGGTTGCTATCGAACTTTTCTTCCTAAGAGAATATTTCATTCCTTAAACTGTATTCATTTAGCTGTATGAACTAACTTTGTAAAAATACATGCACACTTAAAGAGGGATAAATAAGAATGAAGTGACTCTTCAAAACATTTCTGTAGAACCATCCCTGGACATAGAGAAGGAAAGACAAAACATAACGTTTTTTTTTTTGGTCCCTAGGGATATTTACAGTAGCCAAACTTATCACAGTCATTTTATCTATTTGCAGCATTTGTTAGTATGCCTGACTCATTGGTTAGTAAATTCTCAGTTTGTATTTGTCAAATCTAACAAAGTGTTATCAAAGCCTTTTTATAAGTAGCTCCTAATGGGATTTATTATTATGCTTTGTACTAAGTGTAAAAAGAATCACACAAATAAAAACAACAAAAAAACGCACCACTGTCTTGGTGGTGACAAGAACACCACCAAGAACAGGATCTTACAGGGTAAGACAAAAGTGCAAGTGGACATAGTTGGATCTAACGCTCTGGGATAAGACATTCAAAAATCTCTGAATCTCTCTTGTATTCCTACCTTCTTATTGCCACTGATCTATGAAATTAAAATGTCAATGAGTTTTTCAATAGATGTCCAGGGTTCTAAAAATTGCAAAGATTTACTGAAGAATCGAAATGCATGACATTGCAAAGCATATTTTGATTTAATTTTTAGCATGATTTCTCACATACATACATAATGAAGGATATAAAAAACTTTATAAGCTAACATAAAAGAATGAATTTTAATGTTTCAATGCTTCTAAGTACAAATGTCTGACAACATTTTCTGCACTCTCAAGAGATCCTATTCCACATACTTAGTGGCTGCATACTTAGAAGCTTATGAAGATCCCACTAAACAAGTTGTTAACATTTTCTGAACAAATAACAAAGATACAATCGACACAAAAATCCCCCTGTGGATTTGCAATTTACCTTGATTTTGGGAAGGTTTTGCCTGGGAGGAAAGGTCCTCGTTTTCTAAACAGAGAATAGCAGACTGTTATTGAAAGGCAAATGAAACTCCAGCAGTGAATGATCCGCTCCCAGCAATGAACCAGGAAAGCCAGCATGAATATTTTTAAAGATATGCATGCTTTACCTGATACCACTTGATTAGCAGTGTATGGTGGAGGAGCCGGTAAGCCTGGAGCTATGACATTGGCCATTGGAACTAAGCCAGCGTTGTTGTAAGCACCTAAAATAACAAAGGCAATACACATCCCTGTTGTCAGAAGAACCTGCATCTAGATGTACCAATAAGCATCTTGCCCTTTAAAGAAGTATTTTCAAGACTGTACGACATTCCTTCATCAAAAAGCTAGACCAGTTAATTATCCAGGCTGGATGTTGGCTTTGCCAATGTCTGCCTGAATGGCATGCATTGTGATCCAAATTTTACTAAGGGCGATTCTCTTAAGAGAGCATGAAAAAGTCAGGTTTCAATCCCTTCCAGTTCCATTTTTTTCTCCGTATTTTGGACAAAAAACTCCAAGGGGAAGAGTGGTACAGAGTGTCTGCAGCATCATTGGTTCCTTTCCTATTCCTAATTTAAAAGCTGTTGCAACTCCTTCTCCAACATTAAAGCCGGACAAAGGAGCCAAACACAGATCAGTAACCATGACCATTTAACACTAGCTAGAAAATTCTGAGAAAAACATCCCTTCTCAAATACTCAATCTACTATTCTTCAGTATTTCTTTAAATGTTAAGAAATTCAAGCAGGTTAGCAAAGTATTTTAATATAAAATTCTTACATCAATTAACATACCAAATAAACCTTTTTTCCTCCATTATTTTTTGGAGCAACTCAAATTGTTGTATTGCTCTGGTATACAGTTCTGATGAAACACATCTGAATTTAAATTGCAGGAACACAAACACATTTCACAGTGGCCCTGAATTAACAGTTTAAGAGCATAAGAACTTGTGCTTCATGGGAAAAGGTAGCACTTGAGCAATACTGAAAGTGCACTAATTTGTCATACAGAAGTCCTTTTTGATTTCATACTTTCATAGTAGCTCCACCTGATGTTAAGATTTCTTGCACAACTCTTGGCTGAAAATCAGAAAAGCAACTAACAATCACTGCATTACCCAGGAAAGAAATGTTCAAGAGGCAGAAAACAATTCATTGTTCTAACCACTGAGTGAAAACAATCCCACTGAATAGTTTCAGGTCAGCATCTGCAATGTCATTAAACACACATTATATATAATTTCACCAGTTATGAGTTCTGTTGTCACAAGAGCTTTTTTAAAAAACATGTTGCAGCCTAGTAAGGTCCTGAAACCTCAAAAGCTATTTCATATCCTAAAACTGTACTAATATTTCTATCCTGCCACAGGCCATATTTTGTGCTTGAAGATACTTTGGATAGGATTCATCCAATATAAATTTGAGTTAGTCTGCAAGTTTCCTGTACAGTTTCTTGGGAACAAGTCATTTCCTGGGCATAAATAATCAATAAGTCTTAGTTTAGCCACTAGTAGTGCCCATTTTTCTTGCAGACATCAAGTTGATTAGATAACTCAGCCTCCAGCATGCTTGCTAGGAGTTCTGCTTCACTTTCTTATCTTACCTGAAAAACTCCCAGAAATCAGTGAAAAGCAAGCATCCTAAGCAAAGCACTCCTTGTTTTGCAGTACAGAATTTCAAGACTAGAAAAGGCTTTCAGCTGCCAGACCTGAATCTGACTACTTTAAGTGTTCTAAGCTTTCTTCCAAAGAAAGGGCAATTGCCTTGCTCCCTTCCAAAAATGTCTCAAGTCTAACAATTAATGCAGCAGAGCAAAGAGAGGAGCTTATAAACAAAGGCTCAATCTTACCTAAGGCACTAGGCTAGAAATAGTGCAATGGCAGGAAAAGGCATTCACTATTTCCCTTCTGAGACTAAAATCTACTTTTCTTTTAGCAAACTATTTACTCTCCATTATGATGGAGAAAAGATAAAGCTGAAGGAAAATGAGAAACAGATTACAGCCCTTCAGCAAGTTCCTACACAGTTCCACCCAATTCAGGGCCATGGCTAACCATATACCAAGCTGGGTTCTACAGCAACAAGTCAGACTTGTCAAGCCAAAGCCCGAGCCTTGGCCAAACACTACAACAAAGCCAAAGCCCTTGTCTTGTCTAACATGCACGATGCCTCTCATAAATTAAATATTTTGTCATCAGAACAGGATTGTGAATTTTTCTTACGGATGTTGGAAAAAGAAGTCCTCTTTTTATAAATTCTGGTGTCATGAAAGAAAAGGTAGAAACCAGTAGCCAGAGCATGCTCAGGGAGCAGAAGCCAATTTCAGATATGACCATGGTCAGAGAAACCAACACTTGACACATTACTTAAACGGCAAATGCATGAACAATAGCATCAAGCCAGAACACACAGAAACCTTACTTGGTGCAATAGTTGCATGTGGCCGACATGGTGGGATGGGGTATGGAACTGGTTTGTGTGGATTATACGTTGATGGAGCCTACATAAACAAAAAACAAATGGAAAAAGCCATAGTGAAAGCATTACCTAATGTTTCTCAGAAAAAAAGCTAACATTCAGATACCTCTACAGACAGGCATTCTTCACTACAAATATACGTGATATGAAATTTTTTCATAATATCCATAGTCACTGCAAGTATTTCACACTTTCTGAAAAGAGTGAAACAAACATCACTAGTATACCTTTAGATTTTAATATAAAACTGAGCACAGGTGGGAAAGGGAGCTCCTTTCTGCCTTGCAGTTCACACACTGCAGTCTTGGACTGACTTCTCATTTTAAAGGTTTAGCACCTTTAAAACTAGCAAATATTTCTGAAGGTACCTATGTCTTTAAAATAATACAGCTTTGTAGGAAACATCTCATAATAAAAGTGATAATAAAACATTTGGACAATACTTCAAAGTAGTAATACGTTCACTGAAAATTTGTCCCACATACTTAAAAATTTTGAAATGCACATCAGCTGTGCTGTCAAGAAACAAGAACCTCTTTCTGAGGCACTGCTGTAATTTAAGTTTCAAAGATGAAAGCATTTTCTGTGTTCATGTGAGAAATCCTCAGAGAGCAGCTCATGATGGATTACTAAAATGCTTTCAAATTTTCTCTTCTTCTACTGTAATTTAAATTCTGTCTTCAAATGCACATACATTGTATCCAGTAGAGAATCCTTCCCCTCTACAGATAAAAACTAGAGTTTATATTCATTACAGAAGTTTAGCTTCAATTAAATTGCTGCTCTACAGACTTCTTGCAACATAACAGCATTTTATAACAAAGCCTTGTTGAATTGGCTGGTAGTTGTTCTGGGGATTTTTAAAGTTTCATTTATTTATTAATTTTTTAGACATACTGGTTTGGATGGTCCAAGTATACGAGCTGCTATTCCCTTTCCTTCATTAGTACATTCTTCTGTGTCCTTTTTGATAGGGGTTCCCTGAAACAAAACAAAATTAAACCAAGCATTAATTTAGAAGCAAATCTGGCTGTACAATTTCTGCCATATTTGATTTTTTTCCTGAGTTTTTGAACATTCTGAAAGTAACCATATTTGTCAGGGGAAAAAACCAACCCAACCGTTTTAGGCTTGTAAAGTAATGAGTAAGAGCATTCCAATAACTTGCTTTGTAACACTGAGCTTTTGTAAAGAGAGGTATTTTAAACAGTGCATGTTGATGATGGAATTCTGCATTTTGACTTGTGGATGTGATAACACTAATTTCAGGTAATTTTTCTGTCCCTTAAGTGTTCACAGGAAATGCCTAATATGCTTAAGAGCCACACTAAGATTAGCAGTAGTACTGCAGTGACCATACTAGGTCACCTTATCAACCTACCAGGAAGCCTCTTGACACCTCTCCTGATTCTGCCAAATACTGCTGGAGTTTACAATGTTTTCCTGATATGAACGTCTTATTTATGAAGTAATCTTTATCTGAAGCAGCATAGAAAGAATGGGCAAATAAAAATAATACAAGCTCCCTATAAATGTGGAATGAGGTAAAACAAGCAAACAAACAAATCAACCCAACAAACACACTTTGGGTTTGATTCCACTCTTCCTTCTATGTATATGAATTCTGGGTTTGGTTATACTACAATGAATCTTAAATCAAGGGTTCATTTGTGAAAAGCAAAAACACAGGATCATGCTTACTGGAAAAATTCCATTAATGCGGCTTGGTTTACCCTTGGGATAAGGATTGCCAGGGATCATGCCACAGGATGATATCATAGCATGAGGAGCCTTACAACCTGCTTTTGAAGCCTGCAAAATAATCAAGAAAGAACATTATTTGCTGTCAAATTCAATGCTCTAAAGAAACTAGTTACTATTTCATGACATTTAGACTGCATGAATCAACCTACACGGAACAACTGAAGTCTGTTTCAAGTCTTACTCCGAATAATCCAAACAGTTAAACTTCTGCCAATGAGTCCCTCTGCTTATACTGAACTTGGGTTTAAACACTTGATGCTCTCTAAAACAAACATAAACTTTCCTCCAGCATTGGTTGCAATTCTGTGTCCCTTTTTTCCACATGTTCCTAATGCCTGACAAAAACTCCTCCTTTTGTTGCACATGCTCTTATCTTTTTGCTGTTGCTTGTTTCAGCTTGTCTTACACCACAGCTCCCAAAAATCCTCATGTTAAGCCCTGACCCCACAACGACCACAAGGATGCAAACAGAATCCTAACAGAACCAGGGATATTAGTTTATCTTGATTACCTGTTCAAGAATTCTTCTGCATCTTTTCTTCTCTGACATATTAATTCTGAACAGATCTTCAATCAGGCGATAATTCTGAGCATCAACAATGTTGCTGTAAAGACAGTGACAGACATTACTGCCATTCCATTTGCATAAGCTGAAGCAATGCACCACTGAAAAGTGATCCACACTTAGTTAGCCATTACCCAAAAGCACATTAAAAAACATAATTATTTCAGATCATAATGTTACTATTATTATTATTATTAGAGTAAAAATCCTAGGCTTAAATATGGACTTCATACCTGTAAATAAAATATGGTGTTAGAACTAAATACCAATACAGAACAATGGATGATGATGGGTAAACTTTATTGCATGAGTAAGTATATAGCAAAAATTAATTTTGCATCACAACAGTTCATTAGAAAGCTTTAATTACTACTAACACACAATTCCTAACACAGCAAAAAACCAGCAGCTACTCAATTTGCCACTGCTTCTTGCCAGTCTGGCAGAAAAACAAGTTTTCATCTAATTTACTTTAGAATGAAAAAGATAATTCCTGGTAAATTTCTCTTAAGTTCTGCAGAGCTAGTGCAAGCCTTCATATAGTTCCAAAAGGTACTCCTCCTCTCTCTTCTTCCCGAAACAACATCAGGCACACCACAGAGAACAAAATATGTGACTATAAGGAGACCAATGCCTGAGACCAATTCTACCCGCCTTTTTCAAAATTCTGACCAATATTTTACCAGCACTTCTCTGTCAAATATTACCTGTGCCATCCAAACTACTGGAAATACAATCCAGCACCAAAAAAGAGGACTCCTCAAAGAAGGATATTAGACAGAAATGAAATCAGCAGAACATTGAATGAAGTCATGAAAAAACACCTCAAAGAACAGTATTAAAATGTGAATGAGCTTTCAGCTTTGTTCACTATTCCTGATTAACGAAGTAAGCAGCACATAGATTTGGGCTAGGATTTGTAATCATGACTCCCTTACTTTGCTCTTGTACTGTAGAAATTCAACAGCTAAGGAAGTTATGGTACTTTCCCCCCACATCAGCTGAAGTGTAGAGTCCAAGAGCTCCAGTCTCATCACAAGAAGATAATAGGTTAGTCTAATGTGCCACTAACTTTCCTTAGGCTACCCTGTTTTGTTTTGGTCTGAAATAGACTAGGAGCACTTACATGGCTTCCTTAAGCTCAACACCAAAAGCAAAATCATGTCTGTATCGTCAGCCTGAATTGTTTTATGGATATTTGTATCATGAACTTATATGACCCAGGAACTCCAAGCAGGCATTCACAGGAAAGACAGATATGCTTAAAGCAAAAAAAAAAAAAACCAAACAAACAAAAGAGAACAACACTTGATAAAATAAATCCCCTGAATCAAGCAGAAGAGTTCCATTTTAAATATGTGTAATAGATCCTTTGAAACAGCTCTGTTCATTAGGAAAACCCAAACTTTCTCAGTAAATATAAATTTAGAATATCTATACTTTTTTAATAGACAGTAGATTTGTCAGTTTAAGAGATCCATTTACTTAATTTCTACATATGTAATATTTGGAGGACTTTTCAAAATGGGGTCAATTCCCAGAATTTCCTGGTCTCAAGTCTTCCAGATTTCAGTGAGCAGAGAAATAAACTTAAGGCCCTCTTTGTACTCTACAACATTTGAAGACCACAGTAAAAACACCACCAACATGGCAGTCTGCCAGCAGGCAGAAGCCCACAGAGCAGCAAGAGGAAGACTCAAAATGAACTATGGAATTTTCCACAATTACAGAATCATTGGTTGGAAGGACCTTAAATATCATCTAGCTCCAAAGTCCCTTCAGGTGAGCAGAGGCACCTTTTACTAGACCAGGTTGCCCCCCATCCAGCCTGGCCTTGAACATTTCCATGGATGAGGCATCCACAACTTCTCTGGGCAACCTGTGCCAGTGCCTCACCAGCCTCACAGCAAAGAATTTTTTCCTAATATCCATTTTAAACCCACTCTCTTTCAGTGTGAAGCCATTCCCCTTGTCCTGTCACTACACTCCAGCTCTCTTGCAGGCTTCCTTCAAGTACCAGAAGACTGCAATTAGGTCACTCCAACTCATTCCAGGCTGAACAAACCCAATTCTCTCAGTCTTACGTCTACTCCTACAATGTCTACTTCTAATTATTCTTTTAAACAGCCCCATCAGTAATAGATTTGTGCTTTACCTTAACCAAGCACAGTGCTTCCTTCTAGGAATATCTAAAATTTTATATCCTCAAACATGAGCTAAACCAACACAAGTTAAGTAACACAGACAAAGAGATACTTACGAAGCTAAGATTTCAAGGGCAATAAGTTTATCTTTACTGAACGTGAAGCAGTTGAGAATATTAACCATTTTTGATGCTGGAACTGCCACTATTTTCTGCCAAGAAAGAAAGAAAAAAGTGTGTATAAAATAAAGCAGTACAACTATTTTAAACTCAAAATACGATTCACTAACAGCTTCATAGAGTGTATTTCAGCAAACTTTTAATAACCTCACCCTCCCATGGGGAAGCAGACTCTATATGCTAAATTATGAAAAAGCAGCTCCAAAAAGCACTCACCAAAAGCAAAGAAATCAGGAGAGCTAACAAGAGTTACAAAGGGTTACATCTCTTCCTGTGATACACAGGAAAGTAAAAGTCACTTTAGTCAGAAAAGATACCCCAATTACAAGTATGAAATTTCATAGCTTGATAACACTGAAGGAGATGAAGAAGAAACTGAAGATTTTAAAGGATATATTGACTCATCAGTTGAGAAGTAGGTGTCATAAAATTAAAATGACATTAAAGGAGCAAATTTATTCCACAAGATCATGTCACAAGAACTTACATGTTGTAAAGCCTTTATTGCCTTAAGCTGTGGTTCTGCCCAGGAGAAGTATCTCAATAACTCAACAACCTGCAACAGTAAGGCCTTCAATTAATCTTTCAGATATATTAAAAATGTATGCTAACAGCATCACTATGACCTTTCCACTTTTGTAGCACATTGGTATACTGCTAAAAAACATCTGCCTGTGATGTCTGATTGTCGGTGCCTAACAGCATCTAACCTTCTTTTTATTTCTCAGTAGGCACCTAAAAATTCTATTTTATGAGATGAAGATTTTCCATGGAAATATATAAAATACTTTTCGACATATATTAGCATATATGAATTACAATGCCACTGTATTAGAATAAGTTAAAGAAAGAAAATCAAGTATCTCAGAAAAAGCTTATCCTCAATCAGGATCCCAAAGAGCATACTCCCAAAGATACACCAAAAACAGCCAGCAGGAAAAGAAAGAGGAAAAAGAAAATCTACATATTATACATTATCACTACATCTCTATTTAGACAGTACACACAAAACAATCCTAAATTCCATTATAACAAATTTATACCATTTTCCAAACACAGTAAGAATGAAAATGTAGTGATTTTGATGACAAAGCAACTTGGAACTCTTTTTAATATGTCATGCTGATACAATAATAAGGAATTTAATCTCCTCAGCTAATAAATATGAAAAGCTAGTATGATCAGCCTCAGTATGACTGGAGACAATCAGTTTGTATTACTAAATACACAAAAACAATCCCTCCCATTAAACCCATAAGTGTTGAATTTACCTGTTCACTGGAAAAGTATCCATGAACATATTCAATAGCTTTTAATTTGTACTCAGTCAATACAGCCTAAAAGATATAGAAAAGAAAAAGATGTATAATTAGTGATTCAAAAATTATAATTACAGTACAACCATCTGCTAATCTATTAATCTAAAATCTGCCCCTACAAAGTGACATTTGTCAATTACAATCAATTGTGAATTACCAATCAATTGACAAATCAAATCATACATCAATTACACTGCAGCATTTTGAAGTAACAGTGTATTTCTTAGGTAATTGAGACCAGTGAAAAGCAGGAAGGTGTGATTTAATTCTTCTGTTGAAAAAATACTCATTTTTTATTTAATTGATTTTGCTTTTTTTTGTCGTTGCTTATAACTGTGCTGAGACAACATCATCACTCTTCTTTTTGCTCCAGTGATCTACATCAATTTTAAGTTAAACAAGACATATAGTTGATTATTCAGGAAATTGCTTTGTATGGCTCCTATAAACTCACTGACAAAGTATTTTACTTTGGTGAATTTATGAAGAAATTGGATAATGAGTGTATACAGACAGAATTAAATACACAACAAAGCTTGGTCCAGAGATGGATACTACCTTATCATTACCCTTTTTTTAACATGCAGTCATCCCAAACAAACAAAGCACAGTACTTTAATGCAGCACTGGCCTTTTGACTTTGTGGCAAGACAGTTGTGTTGATAACCAAGTGAGCTGTCTAACAGCCAGGACTTTCTCCCTCCCCTGCACCCAGCCCTCTGTGACAGGTACAAGATGTAAAGAAGACAGCTAACAGCTGAATTCCTGCCCCAAGCTGGTGAAAATGCCTTTCTTCCATAGCTTCCAAGTCCCCCCTCCAATGCTAGATCTTGTGTATTCTCAAACTAGCTTTAGCTTTACCCACACACCACTTCTATCTTCCTCCCAACAGCCCTAGAATCTACTCCTACCCCTTGCTTTTTTGTTTCTGTCCCTCCACACAGACAGACACGAAGGTCTCCATCACTGCAGCCTGACCGTGAATGAGTAGCACAGGTGAACAGAAACCTGCATGGATACTGTTTGAGACAATCCTCCTCCTTTCTGTGCCTCATTAAGAGACAAACACAACCAGACACACTGAAGTCACAGGGGGGAAAGAATTTCTGTCTTCGTGCTCATTTTTTCTTCTATCCCTTCCTCCTCTTGATGTGTTTTGGAAAAAAAGCAGTGTATGTCTTTTTTTTAATGGAAACGTTACTTTTCCTTCTTAAATCAATAAATGAATGACTTTATAACAAAAGTACAAACAGAAAGCACTGCCATTCATATTTATGGAAGGAACAAACAAACAAAACCCCCAAAGTTTATTTTGCAAGTGCTTGTAAATACATACAGGGAAAAACAGAAGTAAGCTACACACAAAGACATTTAAATAATTGTTCCTGCAAACTGTAGGACTGAAAATGGAACATGCCAACACAACAAATTTGTAAATCACATAATAAAGAAGGTTCTACCACAGAGCAAGAAATGAAGCTTAAACAAAAACAGCTACAAAGACACAAAATCAGCATTTGGACAATTAATGTTACACCATAACAGCACAACTATTATCAACACAGCACAGCATTGATCCTTAGATCAACAGCAAGCTGGAATACAGGAATACAGGCAGATAGCATAGAGAAAACGTAATTGCCTAAAATCACATGTCTAAACCCTTTTGTCTGAAGTCTTTAGTAATCACAGAGCATATTCTGAAGGACTGCACTGCAGTAATATAATTGAAACATTACTCCCTCCCACCATCAATCATCAGAGAAAGCATTCATGTGCTAGTTGTTCCCTGATTTTCCACACAAATTCATAAGTTGGGAGGGAAGTCCACACCCTGAAATATCTTAGACTGTCATGTTTTTAGCTGTTTTATAAAGAAGACTTTATGACCACGACCT
>JANPWX010000134.1:1784360-1851757 GCA_024734555.1 Trochalopteron elliotii | reverse complement strand
GCAGTGATCTCTGGTGGCACAACACCTGCCCCTTCAAACCATCAACAGAAAATAAATCAGAAGCAAGGGAAGATGGGTGTGCTTCATGGTCTCACCTGCAACAGAACAAACAGAATGCTTTAGAGAGAAGAAAAGGAAATAAATACAGTTTTTAGAATTTGTTTGACTGACCCTCCCCAAAGGTGGGACTCACCAGTACAGGCAGCTGGGACTCAGATTAGACAGTGACCTACCTAAACATGAGGGACAGTCAGGCAAACTGGGGTGTTGGAGTGCGTGTCTCTTTGGTCAGCCCGGTGTTCGGCTAGACCTCCCAGCAGCTCCGACACGCCACAACAGGACCGATCTGTGGGTCTTGGCTCAGCAGCCCCTGGACTTTTGCTGTCACGGCCGTGGTGTAAATGAAAGAGGGGACTCTCAGAGGGTCAGGGGGGACAGAGGTTTATTGGGGGGTCACAGGGGAACCCCTTACCTCCTGCCCGATGCCTCAGGAGAGACCTCGGACAAAGGCTACAGGGGGGTTTTGTCTAGGACAGGCTCAAGGGGTGGGTACAAACTACAAACCAATTAAACAAAGCAAAGTAATACATGCCAACTGAATTACCTAACTACTAACAAATCAAGGTAATTTGGGGAGGGGTCTCGGGGGAATCTGCCAACTGCAGTCCGAATCTCTTCGAAAGTTCTGGACCTTGAAGATAGTAACTTAATGATGGACAGGGGAAGAAGGAGAGGATGGGCAGGGAGCATCATGGGGAAAGGACCAATAGGAAACAGTCTCTGGGCAAAGACCAGAGAGACACAGAAACTCTTATCAACTTCTGATAAGAGAAAACTCCAAGACAAGGGGCCCTTATGGGGTAACTAGAGCTATACTAACTTATAACAAAACCTTTTCTAAAACATGGAAATCTTGCAAACCCACACAGCTCCATGTATGAGTATCTCTAGGGTGTGAACAGGACATTCTCTGCATAGGATATGGTGGGAATTTCTTGTAAAGCACAGTATGAGTACCTGAATGCCATGCAGCTACTAAGCACTGTGGCAGTTTTTCACGCTCTTTACATTGGGCACAATTCTCAGCAGGAACACAAAATGACAGTTCAAGCTGAAGACCAGGATAGCTGCAGCCACTTGGCTGCTCTGAAAGCTGGACTCCATGTGATGTAAGGTGGAAGTCTAAACTGACGGGAAAGTTTTGCATACTAAATTTAGACCCTTATCTCTTTTTTCTTTTCTAGCTGGAAAAAGAGTTCTAGCAGACAATTATGTCAGGATATTCTTTCAATTCATGAAACATTGCAAAAACTTCACAAAGAGGAATTTTATACTATAAAATTACTTACTCAGTATGTTTTCTTTAGAACTTTTTTTGCCTTTTCAGCGGGGAGACAATGTGCCAAAGGTACTTGTGTTCTCAGAAGAAGGCTATTTTCTTCACTCCTGGAATGATACAGTTGAAATGCCTCATGGTATCTTTGTATGGAACACTGCAATAGGAAGTTCAGTATGGATCACAGATGTTGGCACAGGTATGCAGGGTGGTGATATGAGAAATAATTGGTGGGGAAGAAAATGTAATATTGCTTTAGACAACTCACTTATTTAAGTCTCTCAAGCAATTCTGAGATAGATTTGTGCTTTTCTTGCCATGAACAAACTTCTCAGGTGCTGCACAAAGTAGTCTGAAGTTTCATGAGTTGTGCTGGGTGTCCGCTTACAGCTGCTGAGCTCGGTCAGCACTTCTCCCTGCTGCCCAGAAGTATCAGGGAAAAAGGCCTGATATACCTAGGTTTAACCTGGCTAGACATAGGTTTAGTGATCCTAATACAGTGGATGAATGTTGTTATAGCCTGTGGATTTTCTAATCCCCTGTCATAATCTCATTATAGAATTTTGTCTGTTAGATGTATTAATATCACCTTTGAGTATCAGTTTTTCAATCTTTGCAGTCAGTTTTAATACTTACATTTTGTTTTGTTGAGATGTTTTTGCACTTTCTTTTTTCCTTGATTTAGGGAAATATGGACACACAGTGAAACAGTACAGCCCTTTGGGTAAACTTATGCAGGTCTTGGGCACACCAGGTAATGCTGGTTCAAGTTTGATTCCCCTGCAGTTTGATCAACCAGCAGAGCTCTTTGTGGAGGAAACTGGAGACATCTATGTTGTTGATGGAGATGGAGGAATGAACAACAGATTGATCAAACTGTCAGATGGTATGGAAAAAGGAACTGTTGCAGTAGTTGACCACTGAAAACTGGATTTTAAATAACATGGCTTGGGAATATCTTTAAGCAAGTACTAGGCAGAACTGTCATTTAACTTTAGTTTGAAGACCTTATTGAATCAGATCCTGTTTTATTGCTTGTCACTTCAGGAGAAATCTCCTAGTCATTCATGAGAAGAGGCTGAGAGAGTGACTTTGTTCAGTCTCCAAGAAAGAAAGCTAAGGGGGATTCTTATTGCTGTCTTCAAGTCAGTAAAAGGAGGCTCTAGAGAAGACAGAGACATGTTTCTTGGAGATTTAAAGTGAAGAATAAGGAACACAGAGCAAAAGAATCAAGAGGGGTGAATTTCAGCTTGATTTTTGTTAGAAAACATTCAGAGTAAGGGTGGTCAGACAGCTAATGACAGGGTGGCCCAAAGAGGATTTGCACTCTCCATTCCTGTAGATGCTCAAAAACTGCTGGGCAACTTGATCTAACTTCAGAGTTGGATTTTTTTATCAAGGCTAGTCCTGCTTTGAGGAGCAGGTTGGACCAGGCAGTGTCTGGAGGACTTTTATACTTAAATTGTTCTGTGATTCTAATTAGCTCATACTCCCCAGTTAGGGCAGTGACTAAAGAGTCTGCACCTGCCCACAGCTGGAACAAGTGGAGGATGGAGGAGCTACTGTTTCTCCATTGTGCTGTCATAAAGCAGATAGTTTCCTAATACCTAGTTTGCAAAATGGTGAATTGTTAAAAGTAAAAACTTCCAGGTAACAAGTGTTAAAAATCAATTTAGGAAACAAATGAATAGCATAATCAGCCAACTTTTTTTTTCCTTTTTGTTTTTTTGTAATTTAGTGCTTTAACACAACCTTGGATTATGGCTCTGGTGTATTACTGGCTACATTTTTGTAACCATAATCTGGAAATCACTAATAACAATTCAGTAGTCACTGTAGTAGTCATGTTTTGTTTCAGATTTATGGACTGGGAGTACTGTGTTTAAACAGTTTAGAAATCTCACCTTTTATAAATTACCCAAAGTAACTTTGCAAGAAAATTACTTAAAAGCTAGTTTATTTGTTATTTTTTCACTGTGATTCTTTTATTTTTACTTTTCATGGTGCTCACTGTTTAGACTACAAAGAGATATGGTTGACTGGAACAAATGGGAGTGGCATTGGTCAGTTCAAGATTCCTCACAGTGTAACAGTGGATGCTTATGGCCGGGTAAAGAATTAAGGAATTTTTTTTTTTAAATTTCATCTTTCAATAGACTTGTTTGTATGTATTTGAACAAAACAAAATGTATTTCTTTTTTGTTTAAACTGTTGTAGTCTGTGTCACTTTATGGGGGTTACAGTTTTTGGTGTGATAGTCCTGAGCTGAAGTTTCATACTGCAAGTTCTATGGAAGCAGCTGATTCCAAGGTTAACACCATGATCCTGACCACTTACACTCTCAGTGTCTATGCAACAACAGAGTTCCTTCTGCAGTTTGTAACAGCTTGCCACTGTGAGACTACAGGAGAAGTGTGTTCTGTAATAAATAAAAGCACTTCTGTTTCTTCATGTAGAAGCAGCGGCCTGCTCAGGCCATCCTGACCTTGATTAACAGCTCTTCTCCCATGGGAAAGTGCATACCAAAGGATCAAGTCTAGCTGTAAATAGCAGTGCTTTGATTCACAACCCAGAAAAACTGGGCTGTGAATGTGTGTGGGATGAATGATAAGAGCTAGAAACATTGGCTCTACTCCTCTTGGTTTTTTGTGGTTACTTTCTCTCTCCTCCTGGCTGGCTGTGTAGTTGATCCTAAAACTTGTGCACAGAAGAAACATAAATAGTTCAGTGTGTTTGTTAAAGACGATCCTGCTAAATGACAAAGTGGTGATCTGTTATCCTCAGTCACTACACTTCAGGGGGCTTTAATTGCATATTTGGAAATTCCAGATAAGCTTGAGGGGATAGTGAGGCTCTAGCTAGGTTGTGGACATTACTCTCTTTTACATGCAGCTCAAAGCATTCCAAGAGTCTGCGTCTGCCAGGTGTTAATTGTAATCTGGCTTTTGGTCTGCCAGTTCTAGAGAGGAATTATGCAGTCTCTTCTGAATCTGTTTCAGAGAAAATAAGATTGCTTCACTAAAAGACCCCTGGTTAAAGCTGTTCTGCTGATCCTGTCTGAATCTGAATAAAAAGCGTATATAAAAATCAATTCTCTGCAAAAACTGGCACAGTGGGAGAAAAAACAGGAGGAACATGATCACTTTATGCTGCAGGATAACCATGAGTTTATTCATTCAAAGGCAGTGACTGGGATGAGCTATGATTTTACTGCCAGCGTAGTGTTGATCTTCAGTTTAGACTGAGAATTAATTGTTAATTCATAAGAAATCTAAGAGAATGCTGCAGTAGTGCTTCATTTAAAAACAGTGATGAAAGATCTAAGGTTATGTTTATTGCTCCTTTTTTGGTGATACCCCAGAAAAATCATGAAGTTTATTTACCAGACTCATGACTTGTCAACAGCTAAAAATTCAATGATTGTTGTACAAAAAATGCTTTCATTTGAACAGTCTAGTGGTGTTGCTAGCTTGCAATGTTTGTGAACCCAGTTAACACAGGGTGGGACAGAGACAAAACTGGTTAGACAAAACCAGCTAAGCATGCTCTAAATGTTTAAATGGCTTTATTTGCAGTAGTATTAGGCATATCAGGAATGTTTGCAGATCATGATCATGAAATGAGACTACCACTGGAAAAAAAAGTGCAGGTGACACACCTTTAGACAGATCTTCAGAATTTAATAGGTGGAAATATGTCTTCATTGTGGGGATAAAAATCCTACCAAATATATCATATAGCCACAAAAAAGAAGACAAGGCACTGATTTCTCTGTTAAAGTAGTATAAAATAATTTGTGTCTGTTAAGCACAGGTCAGTTTTGGTTTATATCTGGAAGTCAGATCTACCGATTTAGTTTTGAATGGGAAGATACACATTCTTCCAGGGTACTTTCTTCCATTTTTACTACAAGGAACTTAGCTCTTGTAAGAAACAAATGCATTTAATTTGTTCTATTTGTTGACAGTCGTGATTTTTCTTTTTAACAGGTATGGGTTGCAGACAGAGGCAACAAGAGAATCCAAGTTTTTGATAAAGCCACGGGAGAATGGCTTGGGTCGTGGAGTGGCTGTTTTTCAGAAGATGGGCCCTATTCTGTTAGGTATTGTTGAACAGTTCTAGAAGCACACAATTACGTAAATAAGGTGTACTCTTACTGGGGAATTAAAATGTTGATATTTAGTGCCTGCTGACAAGCAATTAACCTATTTAATAAGGTGCTGGGTGTCCTAACGTATGCAAAGATCTGCACAGTTGCATCTTGACAGGGAAATCCTGGCTTTCTAACAAGCCCTGTGGATTTGAGAGCAGGATTGGGAGCTTCACTTTAAAGTTATGTTATTAGCCTTACTGTTGCAGCTTTTACAGGAAGAAAGATTTTCTTGAGCAACTTTTCTGTAGCATAATGTGTCTCAATGAGCAGCCATATGAAGAGCAAGGCTTACAGCTTAATTCCCAATGTTACATTTCATTCTGTCGGTCATAGCCTTCAAAACTGTGACTATTAAAGAGGTTTTGTTTGTGTTACAGTGAGATGTCATATGGAGTTCATAGTTTAAAAATATGTTTATCTTTCACAGGTTTACTGCCGATTACAAATACCTGATTGTAGCTCAGCTGAATATCAACCGGTTGGCAATCTTGGCAGCACCTCCAGTTGGCTCCGTTGGGGACTGTGTCATGGTGCAGACTGTCCAGCTGGCTGATGAAACCAAACCACACCTTGTGGATGTAGACATGAGGAGTGGAGCAGTCTATGTTGCAGAGATTGGAGCCCAGCAAGTACAAAAATTCGTACCCTTAAGCTGATGGTTTCCCACCACTGCCATGGCACAAGCTGTGTGACATTTAAGACCTATGACCACATTTCCTTGAGTCCTTTATAGCTTGTGTTTCCTTAGACAAGCATAGAGCTGCACAAGTGCTCCCAGAACTCTAGAGCTAAGACTGTCCCACCTGTTCAGGAGTTCTGGAGAAATACTTGGTCTTGAGCTGTTACTTGTTTAAGTAATGATATGGTGGCTTTTACTTTTGTTGCAATTGTAAAATGATAAGCATTTTAATTTTATTATATAAAACGTTACAAACACAACTGTTGGTCTTAAATGTATGGTGTCAATTTGGGGCTCTACTTAGCCTGTATGTGTTGTTAAATGATCAGAAATGTGTGAAAGAAGTTCTATAAATTATTTCCTGGGGGAAGAGCACTTCATTTCAACGTTTCTTTACTTGGTTTTTTGAGTGGTTGTGCTGATACTGTCCAACAGAGACTACAAGGATGCATCACAATGTTAAATTAGATGCTGCTGGATATTGGTGTCAGTACTGATCCTGGCATCTGCCTTAGGTGGTTAATGCCATGAGTATTGAAATCTGTTTTCAGCTCTAGCTAAAGCCATAAAGTCTGTAATAAGCGTGAGCTAATTTGGTATTAGACACTTGAAATGAAATTAAAAGTATCTGCACAGCAGCCAAGTACTGATTCTTAACTAAATCAGTTCTTAACCTTATTTGATTTATATCAGTGTGAGTTTTCTCTTCCATAAGATTTCATAGTGGAACATATTGAGGTTCAAGTCATGTAAGTTCCTCAAGAAAAACAAATTGCAATTTGCTAGGAAAGTCTTAATCAGCAGTAGGGACTGGGAGACATATGATTTTTCTTCTGATTTAATTGAAGCTCTGTCAGTTAACAGCAAAGCATCTGTTTTAATTTATTTCCAGAACCCAGACTTCATCAATTCCATTAATGTGTAGAGTTAAGTTTCTTACACTATATTATAGCAGATGTCTCTAAGCTCTGTTCTAAAAAATCCTGCCTCTCCATTTCCAGAACAAAGTGGTTCTGCTGTCTTTTTGTGTTGCTACAAGATTTTAAGTTCACTTCATAGCATAGAGGGAATCAAGTATTGGAAAAATGGGATGGGGAAGATGGCATGGCAGAAATGAGACCGTGGTGACTGATTACCATGGTAAAACTGTGGATCCACATTCCATATTTTCTAGCTCTTTAAAACATTTGAGAGGATTTTTGCTGTTTCCACACACTTATTCTACTGTGTGGATTATTTTAATGCTAGTTACCAGCTAAGAGAGGTCTTTTTTTCTACTTTCTTAGAAAGGGAATATGGGAAATGGAAATTGTACTAATGGGAAATACTTCCTTCAGTGAATATTATCAAAAGCAAATGCTACATAATTTGGTACGTTTCAACCTATGATCACAAATTTGTGAGTCAGCAGATGGAAAAGCTGTTCAAAAAAGTGAGATTCATACCTTCTCTGAAAAATGATTCAGCTGTGGAGCCTGACTGCCTGATTTCAGCACTACTTGAGGTTAATGCACTAAATGTGAATGCCATGTTGTTGGCTACATCCACAACAATAAGACTAAATCCCACCTGGGGCTGCCCTCACTCAAGCCTTGGAAGCAGAACTTCAGGGTTATACACTAGTAAATATGATCCATCACTTGTGGTCTTGAATGGGAGCTAGTAAGCAATATTTACTTGCTGAAAAAGTAGCAGTACTTACTGTAGACCTACGTGAATATGTGCACACAGTGTGTTGTGTGGCTTTTCTAACTAGTTTTTGACTAGCTCAGGGATCTCTGCTCTGTGTGCAATATAGCTATTTCTTGTCTACACAAGGTGGGTTTATTTTATAAAATTTTACTGTAAAATAATGATATTTGAGCATATCATGGTGGTGTAGGGGGTCCAGGCATACCCATCTTTCAGCACTACATCCTCTCCTTATTTATTTTTCCTTTGTCACATCCATTTGAAAATAGAACTCCAAGGTCTCTGGGAACATGTTTTTGTGTTCAGTAAAGCAATATAGTGCACTTTTGGATGTTGACAACTTACTTGTACAAGTTTCTGTTTGCTGAATGGATCTGCTCTCAGCTCTTTTTCATGAGCTTTTGCAGCCCCAAGAAACAGGGAGCATCCATCCAGTTTTGTGTGGCTTTACTGAAATAGGCCAAGGTGCCAAAATGTGCCTTGCCACTAGGCATTTGGGACAAGGGATGCTTATTATTAATAGTTATGAGATGCTTTGACTCTATTTTATCTCTGTGTCTATGACCAGACTGAGAAAATTATTTTGTTCACTAACTTGCCAATTCTCTGAATGTTTTCTTATGTGTCGCCTTGAAACTGATTTCTGAAGAAATGCATAGTAGGAGAGTTTGATAAAATAAATTGAGATTTTCCCATTATTGAAGTCTTGGGTGCTTTATTTCTGTGCTGATATAAATACATTTCACTTTAATGGATTGTTCTTCTAAATACAGGGCCTTTGGCACTTAAATGAAGTATTTAATTATTTCTGATACCAACATTTAAATGTAGTTTAAAATTGCATGTTACCTTTATACACCACTATTTCTGTGGCCAATCTCTTCTGCATTCTAATTTATGTATGAACACAGACATAAATATCTGTCATATATTTCCCTCTGAGTAATTAGTAAAATGGAATGATGAGTTACATAAGTGCCAAGCTTAACAAAAACATTTAAAGTGTATACCCCTATGATGCTAATAGAGAAATTAAAAAGAAACTAACAAAACACTTCTTATAACTAATCAGGTTTTATTTTCAGAAATGGTTTAGTGAGTAGTCTGTCTAGTTTTTAGAAAACCAAGGAGGGTTCTCTTTGGATTTGAAATACTTGCACAAGAAGAAAAGTAACATACTGCAGTATTAACTAGATAAGAGAGAAACCTAAGGTGATTGCTAAAACTGTCCAGAGATCTAATTTTGGGTAATAAGTGCCAGCTTTTAGGTGTGAACAGTAATCACTGGAGTATTCAACTAATGGAAATAGAAATACTTGTATTTTGATGTCCCCAGTTCTTCAGGGCTTTTTTTTTCTTTTTTTTTTCTTTTTTTTTTCTTTTTTTTTTCTTTTTTTTTCTTTTTAATTGATCCTTTTCTTTGATTAAGTACCTAGGTTGTTAACTGGATGATGTTTCCAGGAGGTAAGACCAGATCACATAGTCCTCTCTCTTCACAGAATCATAGAATGGTTTGGATTGAAAAAGACCTTCAAGGTCATCTGGTTCCAGCCCCTCTGCCACGGGCAGGGAACTTTACACTAGATCAGGTTGCTCCGATCATCCAACCACACCTTGAGCACTTCCAGAGATGGGGCATCCACAACTTCACTGAGGAACCTGTGCCAGTGCCCCATTATTCATGATTTTTTTGTGATGCTCAGCAGGCCTGGGTCATGTTTGTGCTATGCAAGATCAGGTTAGTGAGGCTGAACCACCTCAATAAAGCCTGAAGGGGAGTGTACAAAGTATGTTGGTGGGTCGGTTCGTTGCTGGAAGTTCACTGCCTCTGGGGGCAAGTTCGCTGCCTTACAGTGGTTATTAACCTTTTTGAAGCATCACTTGTCTCAGTTAGCACTCACTTTCTTAACAATTTTTACCCCTAGAAGCCTTCTCAGGCAATCTATCAGCCAGAAGTGTGTTTGCAATCACTCAAATTGCCTGTACCCAACGTAAGAGGGCACCAAACCCCTGCTGATGCCTGGGGGACTCACTGTGAGGACAGACCTAACAGCTGGTGCTCCCTGAACGTTTTCAGTAAGTCAACAAAGATAATGAATTACTCCAGACTTCTTTTCTCTTTTCAAAATAGACTGCTTTAAGCATAAGCTGATCATAGAATCATAGGAATTTTGGCCTGTTATTACTGGATTTACGTTCCATCCTTTATTTCCATGGTTTTCCTAGAGAAAAAAAATCAGTAGTTCAGTGTGCAGAGACAACTGGATATCATGAATTGATTCTTGTAGTCCCTACATCCTTGGTTTCAATGGAATTAGTACTGATACATTGCTTTGGAAACATGATAATTTATAATAGTATAACTGTAGCAGCATAATTATACCAAGAGAGCAGTGCCAGTATATTTCCCTACAGAGGTGACCCTGAGTGAGATTAGAGCTAAGCTTACTTAATCTTATTCACCAATTTTATTCTACCCCTCCTTTCTCAGCCTTTGTTTAAAAAAAAAAACTTGCTCTGGTTTTGTATTATTGTTTTATTCTATCCTTTGGGAGATTGCATCTGCAAAAATTGTATTTTCCAGTAGTTGCCATAAAAAGGTTAGAACACAGACTTTTCTTCAGGTAAATGATACAATATATTTGAACCTTTCAGTCTTTCAGTCTTCATAAAACATTGAAGTCACATTGCTTATACGAAATTTTAAAGTAGGAGCATATTAATTTATGCACACAGGATGATTTGTTACTGCATTGAAGCCAAAGTAACACTGATACAAATGAGATATTAAATAGACATTCTTTATCATGATATCACATGTTTCAAGTCTGAGGAAACCACATGTAATTGTATAACTGGATCTGCAAAACAGAGGTGAAAAATACTGCCCAGTTACAACAGGAATAAGCCTGGTAATTCAGTCTCAGCTGTGGTGGGATCTCTTACAAACAAATTAAGACTTGAGAAATCTCTTGAATAACTAGAGTCTGTATACTTAAATTCTTCCTCGTAGTCAATAAACATTATGAAGGGGAGGCTTTATATTTAGTCTGGATTAATTTGTCTTCAACACCCTGTGTTCTGTTTCCAGGTATCTTAGAGATTTAATACGACAATTTTTTTTTTCTTATCACCCATGGAGTCATTTACAGATGATGACTGAGTCATCTCTTGCTCTGCTCCTTGTCTAAACTGTATAGACTGGAAAATTTGACTTGCAATGGAAAACTGATAAGACTTTAATTTCAAAATGTTTTCATAGCACTTTTTAATAAAAACAAACAAATGCAGAAGCATGTTTACTGTGCAACAGGAAGTCTGGATATTAGAACTGCCAGCACTAAACCTATCTGTGGGCTGTACAGGAGTAACACCATCTCCCTATGATTTGATGAGGCTGAATTTATTCCTGCTACTACCTCTCAGTACAGTACTGTCTGTCACAGTTGTCAAAGAATTTGGGTGACTGTGTGGTCAAGGTGTCAAGGTGCAAGAACAGGCCAGAATGGATACAGGGTTTTTTATCTGTGTTTTCTGTTGAAGTGCTTAGCAAACTTTTCATGCTGTTAACATTTTTTGACAGGATCTTAATCAGAAGATCTGGCTGAATTTAGGTGTCAGTAAATGGCTTATTGAAACAATCTGAGGAGTTACTAGCAGGTGGTCAGTTAATTCAGGTCATTAAGTATTTTCAGGAGATTTCTGAAATGCTAACTTGTGCTTAGAACTGCATTGGAATCACAGGAGAGAAAAAAAAGGCAAATATGGTTCAAAGAAAGAAAAAATTCACCACACACAAACAAACAAAAAAAGCCCCACCACACCTGTGTGTGAGGTTTCTGTAGAGGTTCAATAGAATTGATGACTGTACCTTGCCAGTTGACATAAACCATAATGAAAGAGTATTGTATGGGATATATAACCATGAAATCTATTACAGGTCTTTGGAAGAATCTCTCAGCATGTGTGTCAGGATGATCTGGCTAATAAAGTGTGCTTAAATCTTAAAAGGACTTTTAGCAACATCTCATGCCAAGAGTCCAATTGTGTGAAATGAAAAAGAAGGGCTAATTATGAAAGATTAATTAAAATATTATAAATGAAATTAAAAACTAGTTCTGTTATGGTCAATGTATTGATGAATGTTCTGGAAATGAATTTGCAAAGTCAGGGACAGAATTTACTGACAATACTAAGCTACTCAGGCTTGAGTGTAAGGACAAAAGCTGCAAAGAGTTGCAGAAGGATATCATGAAATTGAATGTCTGGGCAATAAAATAGCAAAAGAAATATAACATGGATAAATATAAAATCGGGTACAATTAGTAAAAAGAAATCCAATTTTATACACTGTGATAGCTTTAATATATACTGCCATTCAGGAAATTATTCCAGCTCATAAAAGATGATTCTATGAAAATATCAGCTTCCAAACTCAGCAGTAGTCAGGAAACAAAGAGAATAATAGGCGGTACTAGGAAAGTACCAGCTGATCAAACAGAAAGCTTTGCAATGCAGTAATGTGAATCCCTAGTGCATGCTCATTTGGAATTGTACAGGCAATTCTGCCTCTTCTTCCCCCTTCTAATCTCAGGAAGGCTAAAGCAGAGCTAGAAATAGTAGAGCTTTTCTAATAGTAGAGGGGAAGAAAAGTCTGTTAAAAATCCTTGGCTGTATACAGCCACTGTGTGGGGTATCATCAGCATTTCATCACGTCAGGCCTCTGCATGAACAAGCCTTTCCCCTGTAGCTGCTGCTCTAAACTGGTTTAGAACTCGGTGAGGATGTACTGACAGCTGGAATGCCACCGTGGGGTGGAGGATACAGATGGGCAGAGACATGTGGTGTCTATTGTGCAGGAGATGTTAGCTTGAAAGGAAGATATGACTTAGCACATATCCAAGCTTTTAGTGGTGAAGGTACTTTATGAATAGGACAGTCACAAAGACAGGTAATTTTTCCTACTGAAAATCAAAGTTTCAGCAAAGGGATCAGACATGCCCTCATTCAGTCTGATCACCTTTCATGTTCCTCCCAAGGGTCATGCTCTGCCTGCCTGTGCCACCTGTCCACTGTCCCAAAGATGAAAAGCACTATCATACTCTCTGCATCAGGTACTAAAATATATATATATAAAAGTTTCAATTAATCAAATGATTTTTTGGTAACACGTCATCACCCATGGTCTGACACAAACACAAGGTAGCACAAGCCAATTTTTGTTCAAAGATTGGAGCCCTTGAAAAATGTTAGAATTCAAATGAAGGTGCTCTTCAAATGTTTTAATGATTTCCAGTCAAGACACAATGCTGATGGTTGTGCTGGTTTATCTCATGTGCATTGATGTAGCTGGAACAAGCAGGCAGAAGAAGACTCTTGGCTCCCAAATGAGGCCTCACACTGCAGTGTTCATGGCACTGGGTGACTGGTCTGCAAGCAAATACCCAAAATTGTCTCTACAGGTATGCTGTAAAAGAGAAAGGAATCATATTAGAGGCATGTTCTTCAACATGTGTATAAATCTTACAGTGGAAATAAGTCTTTAATCAATTAAGGAAGAGACCTGGATGTCAGGGTGAAGGAGAGGGGAGAGATTCTACCTAGCAGAGTCCACACTAGCTCTGTAATAAGGCTTGCCCCATCTTACTTAATGCCCAGTCTAATTTCAGAGCTTTTCGTAATGAAAACTGGAAAATTGTTATAAGAGCAGGAGATTTTATTATAACTAAGGATAAGCTGTTGCCTTAGCAGGGCTTTGTGCTGGATGATTCTACCAGATGAAAACAGAAACAAAGTTTGAATCATATATAAGATAGATAATGAGCAGGAGGAGGTAAAAATATTTGGGATGACTTTAGAGGTGGTATGTTTCAATTGATTTGAAAATGCTTGCTAGTGTTCTTACAGGGATGCATGTTGCAGCACACAGCTCCTGATTTTCATTTTGCCCAATCTCCTTGTCATAGATGTCCTTCTTTCTCATAGACAGTTGAGTCAGGAGAAAACACAGGCCACAAACAATATTTATCAAACATCTTTTATGAATTAAACTATTAATATTAATACAGTCAATTTGCTATTTTCCTTACAGTTAAGTCTGATGGTCTGCCCTGTGGGTTTACCTCCAGAGCTCACGTAGCTGCAAAGGGCTGCCACAGACAGCTCCCACCATGTATTTCCCTTCTCTCTGGCCTGCTGCTTTCCAGTCACAATTTCTCCATCCTCACACAGGTGAGGCAAGGGGCTTAAGAGTTAAGGAGTGATTAATTAAGGGTAGCAGTCTGGACGATGTATCTTGTTTAACATTTACTGTGCTTGCAAAGGCAGGCAAAGCCATTGTTTGCACAAGCAGGATGAAAGAATACAAGGCTAGCAGATAAGAAAAGACCTGCCTTTGCCAGGCTGTGATAAGGAAGACTGTTTTGACCAAGACTGGCCTTGCAGCTTGAACTGAGACCAAGAAGCCAGTGAGCATACACAAGAGGACAAAGGAAAATGTTCAGACTTGAGGAAGACTCGTCTTACTTCATCATGATGACTACCAACGACTACCAGAGAGCACCTCCAGAGCTCACCCAGCTGCAAAGGGCTGCCACAGACAGCTCCCACCGTGTACTCACCTTCTCTCTGGCCTGCTGCTTTCCAGTCACAATTTCTCCATCCTTCCATGGGTTTTGGCAGTGCACAAGTCTTCTTCCCCGCACACAACTCCCCAGCAGTGCACAGGAGAGGAGGATGGATTGCACATCAGGAAGCCCTGACAGCACTTGAGGGGTTTATGTTAAAAAGTCTCCTTTTTTTTAACCAAGCATTGCAAACAAAGGCGTAGCTTACCTAAAAAGGCAGATTTGCTGGCAGTCTAGGAGAGGCCACCTCTAAAGCAGAGCTGGCCACTAGAAGTCCTAGGAAGGTTGCCAGGTGCTGTGAAACCCACACAGCTCTGCAGAGCAGTCATGTAAGGTGTGGTGTGTCCCATCTGCTTCTCCCTGTGCCCTTCCTGCTCTGCATGGAACCAGAGGGCCCTTCAGTCACAATGGCTGCTCTCTCAGCAGCACCTTCCTTCTCCAACACAGGAAGCAATCACACTCCCAATATAAAACCTATAGCGATCTGAAGACACAACTTTTGCAAGGAGAAATGTTATCTCTTGTTAGCCCACTTGTGGCAGTTTAAAAGCATTTGGGTATGCAAGGCCTTATGTAACTTTCTCTTTTTTTAAATCAACTTTCTTACTAGGTATAATAAAGGATATCACCTTCCCCAGCAAATTGCAACTTGCTCAAGATGATGTAAGAAATTTCAGATTGTATGGATTGCATATTGTATGTATCCTAAACACAAACACACACATACTTGGGTATACAGATAATATATCAGGAGAGGTGTGCAGCAGATACAGTATATATAATCTAAGATATATACATATGTATGCTATTTTAATTTAATTTTTATTGATCTTGTCTGCATCCAAGGCATGCTGGAAGAGGAGAGGGGTAGCAAATACTTCTATAATGAAACTGCCTAAGCCACCCAGCATCAGCAGTAGTTCCTGCTGTGTTTGCTCTGTGCAGAGACAGCCCCTTGCCCTAGGGGCCTTCCCCGAGGAAATGGGCTGGTGTTAAAGAAAAGCAATATACAATTCAGTAAGACAATCTGAAACTTCAATCCTTTCAAAAGGAGGTCTGGTTTGGTGTGAGGGATCCAACTCAGGTGTTCCAAGGAATGCTATTGCACCAGTCTAACTCACTGCAATAATTACAGTGTATGACTTTTAATGGATTTTATGACATACTTAGTTCTCACTCTTTTGCTTGGGAGAAATTTCAGCTAGGATAAGAAAGGAATAATAGCTGCTGACACAAAATCTTTATCAGAGAAGAAACATTTGCAGCTTGATCTAAAAATCTCAAACCCTGTGTTATTTCAAAAGAAAAAAAACAGCACTTGGCACTACAAAATACATGAGATAAAAGCCTGCACGTTGCCAAGAAGGCTTGACATAAGAACATTGCAGATAATGAAACTGGGAAAATTAATAGAGAGGAAATTATGAGCACCTTCTAAAAAGTTTTATTATAAGCATACCTGTTAGCCCATGGAACGATTTCTTTTTCACTGCAATGTGGTTAGAGGTGAATCCAAATAAACAAAACATTCAAAAATTAAGTGGGACACATAGGCATTTCATGGAGGTACAAGTCAATGACAGGGGCTGGACATGTATCCTTTTTATTAGGCAAAGATTTATGCAAGCCCAGTCAAACTGAATGTGGTTCCCGGTGCACACATTTAAAGAGCTAGCACCAGGATAGAGCTATCCCTAGGATAGCAGTCTCAAATCTGAAGTGTAAATTAGGCTCCAAATCAGGAGTGGTAATTGGTAACATTAAATAAACACCAGCAGACCGAGTGACTGATAATTCCACTGCTCATCCCTTGCTAGCCCCTGCCTCTTCACTGAGGGTGAGCGACAAAACCGGGAACATCCTCTGAAGTGAAATAATTAAATGGGCTGAATCCTGCATGCCTGGGTGTTCAAAATGCAAATACTGATGCTTTTTTAAATTCAGCAGAGAATTTATTAGCTTTTTATACAGATAATCAGATGCAGTGGGGGAGGGATGAATGGTAAAATTGACGCAATACTGGCAATCCAGAAACTGTGGGACAAATGGGATTGGGTTGCTTCATTCCTGTTCTGGGATACAGTATTTTAGCTGCTGCAGTTGGTTTAATCGCTTGGCCTTAGTTTTTTAAGTGGGTGAAAGCAAACCTGGAGCCTTGAGTTGGTCCCTTATTTTTTGCTTTCTTGCTTGCTCCGCAAAGAATGGAAATGAAACAAAAGGGGAAGCTGACCACTCCTCCCCCAGCCTGGAGAGGTCTCCAGGTGCCATCAAGGATTGCTCTGCAGCAACGCCCTCACCCACAGACCACCCTGAGGGGACAGAAGGAAAGAGAGAACAGAACCAGCCCTGGACACTTCTCTTCCCATTTTTTCTGCAGATGTTTTACTTGGAGCCGAGTCTCAGACCCCAACTTCTGGTGTCCTGTTCCTCTTCTTCAACAAGGCTCTTGAGAAAACCCCCAGGACTGCAGTGGGCTTACCAAAATACGAGCTGAATGATCAATAAAGCCAGTCATGTCTCCCAGCCAAAACCTTCCAATATCCACCTTTATTATACATTGGTTTTGTTTACTTTTGACTTCTGAAGGTAAACTATTCAGGCTGAAGTCATCCAAGCAATGGATTTGTTTATCTTCTGCTTAAATCAGTGACTCCTAAGAAAGTATATTGTTTTCCACTTATTTAGAAGAACTTTAAAGCAGGTAGAAGCTCTAATACCTTCCTACTAAATATGGCTTTAAATTAAGAAAATGTCATGTCCTCTGCATGAGATAATTTCCACTTGTTATTCCTGTGGAAAATATGTGGATGTTTGGCTGTGCAGTGAGCCTGGAGATGTCCAAGGAAGGGGAAGCTGAAGGAGGACCACCCAGGAGAGGACACTAAATGAGACAGGAGCCCCTGGGGAGAAAATAATTTGGTGATCATGTCATTAAAGATTGTAGCCATGATGCACGTAGGGAAAGGGCAGATTTAGAGTTTCACAGATGGCATTAAATCTAACACTTGCTAGGCTTTTGCCTGCTTGGGTTGGTATATTTAATAAGGTATTAAACGTGCATATGTGCACATACAGTATTGTTTTCTGACAACGTGCCTTTAACCTGGTAAACCCATTTGCAATTGACAATACCTCAACACACAGTGCCACTCAATGAAAATAACTGTTGTGTAAAGTGATCCCTAAGACACAGTTGAGGAGAAGGTAAAATTACAATGCAAACTGGGCTTTCAGTGTTACTGAGAAAGAAAATAATCCATGTCACCAGAGGTGGGCTGCTGCTTTGGATCTTATTCTCTCTTTACAGTTTTCCTTACAGCTGTGTCTGATGCTGTTTACAGTGTATGTGTCTAAGTGGAGGAGAGAACACAGTTCACCAGAACCCTCAAGAATGCACAACAAAAATGTTCTTCTTGGTTTGCCAGTTACTTGTTTTTGTTACTTCTGTAATCAGCTCTTTTACTCCTTCTTAGCTTTAAATTTTATTTAGCTGTCCTTGCCTGTACACAGATCCACAAATAGAACAAGCCAGTCTCCCTTCTCAAAGTGTAAGATTCAAAAATTAGTTTTTAATGGAAGATGCTTTCAATCTTTTTTTAAAAAATAGTAATTTGAGTTACAAGAAGGACTATTAAACAATTTCCTGTACTGAGCTACAATAGGTGTTTTCATCTCTACACCTCTTCTAATTGCTCACTATTATTCTTACAGCTTATATATCTTGATGGATTTTAATATGCTTAAGATGTTTCTCCAGAGTATTTTCCTAGATTTGTGGTGAGCAGAGTTTTTATATGGTTGGTCCTTTCGTCTTCCGAGCATCTTATTACTTTATCAATTAAGATTTTAAGAGTAGTCCTATCTTGCTAAAATTTGCAAATCAAATAACTTTTAATTTAAAGGAGAATGATTTGACAGTAGTGTCTGCTGGGTTTTAGCTAAAGTAAATCAAAACACACTCAGCTGAAATTGTCTTGAAAGCAGAAAGGCAGTTGCAATGTGAATCTGTGGGGGTGGAGGCGATGAATTACACTGTGAAAGAAAATGAAAACCAGATGGCACTTGCCAAACACCAACACAGGGCAGTTATGCACAGTGGAGGCACAGCCACATAGCACTTACACAAACCTGTTACCTAGATCCTCATCAGGCTGCTGAACAGAGTGAAACCTGAGTTTCGATGAGGTGTCTGGTGCCATCGGTGTTTTTTGTGATGAAGACAAAGCAGCAGCTCGGGCTAAATGAGCCCAGGCTGCAGATAAGATGAGGGACAGGCAGTTTGCCAGGACCTCCCCAGCACTGGTGGCTTTGCCCAGAACTGCTGCACCGTTTGGAACCCCCACCAGCACCCGCAGGGCAGGGAGCTGCTGCCTGCTCTGATAACGGGGGATCAGGGAGGTTTGAAGTCTGAGCTTGAACATTGTGTTTTTCCCCTTTTACAACAGCTCAGACATCACTTTTGTGGCCACAAATAGTTTTAAACTCACAACTTCAGTTGCATTATGAATCTTAGCTTGGTGTAGGAGGAACTCAGATTTTATACAGGAGGAGATAAAACTTGTAGGAAAGGTTAAAACACTGATTGCACTGCAACCAGGAATAAAATTGTCACCAACAGCTACAGCAAAAACAAGATTTTCCCCTATGCAAATACATCATATATTTTGTTGTTGCTAATATGACCCCACTCACTAGGACCATAGCAAACACAACAAGATACAACCTGGTGATGAGAGACTGACATCAGAGTTGGGTTGGTTCTACTGCTCCAGTGCATCCACAGTTTACAAGCTGGGGAGTGCAGCTGTAAGTGAACAGAAGATTTTTACGCAGCAAGTTATTGCTTATTAAATGTTGTTATTTGAATTTCTTTGCAACTTTAAAGTAGATTTTCAAATCAACAGATGAGTCATTCCCCTAATCCTCTTTATTTTGCCAACAGCCAAGTAAGAAGACTCAGCTGATATACACCTTGGCATGTTGCCATTTTATGATTCAGTCTACTATCATAATTGTTTGTTGTTCTGCTTTGTTTCAGTGAAAGTGATGGATTACAATAATTATTTTGCATATTGTACATCTTTTTTAGTGCTTAGATCTAGAAAGGGATTTGACCCATTTTACTGCAAGTGAACCACAGCAGAGATACCCAGGTTAATCTTTATTATCAACATCTCTTATTAGCAGTATTAAAGAGGAAAATCAATTCCCAAGAAAATCCTTCTGGGCACTTTCCCATCAGTAAAAGGTCATGGCATATCAGAGTTAAAGCCTCATCATGTCTACATGACTATTATTGCTGGGTTTGTTCCAGTTAAAATATCTTGTGAAATGGTCACATGAGTGCTTTATGATTGAATTCAGCAATTTATGAAGATTTCCTTTGGTTAGAATTTTCCAGCCAGCAGCTGAAATGGAGTAACTGACAGCATGCCTGGGGCAAAGGAAGGAATAGATTTTAACTGGAGATCCTAACAGCTTGTGTAGGTACGCATTTTTAGGGGTTCTGCCATGCTGGGCACCATGCATGGAGCTCAAGGTGAAAAAGTTTTGATCCATTAACATTGCAAAACTGACCCTTCCTTCAGCTCGGGTGAATGTTACATGTCACAATATAGAAAGCTTCTCTGTGGGAGTTTCCAGATAAGATCTCTCATCCACCACATTGTGAAGGCAAAGATCCAATATATCTATTAGCTGTTTTCCTTGCAAAACCCACCTGCAAGTTGGTGCTGAGATGTGCAGCTTCCAGCTGCAGCCCCGATTTACACCTGCCTAATGCTCTCCATGGGAAAAAAATATTTCCTTTTTTCCCTGGGCAGCTGGAGGAGGGTCTGAACTCCAGTATCTCAGGTTGAAAGGCTGGATGGCAAAAAAAAAAAAAAAAAAAATCAAACAAATATTAAAAATAATAATAAAACCCCAAAAATAACAAAAAAGAGGGTTTGGTCCCTACACCTGAATGACATGGCCTGTCTCACATCCACACAGCCCAGGACATGTTCCTCTTGTAGCACTTCCATCCCATCCTCTCTCTGGATGTCCTCTGGCACCCTGTTCTTGCCCCTTCAGCAACAGAATTATGATTTAGAGGGCTGGGGACCTTTACCTTGTTTTCTTTTTCTGAAAAAATCTAGGGTTTGCTCTGCAGCTCTGAACTTCAGAAACCTGTAAGTGGATGTTTTATGCACACCAGTGTCTCGCACAAGAACATACACCAGTGATGGAGGGTCAGGTCCACTCATAGTGCCTTCTGGCAGGAATTGCTGAGAAAAGACTCTCCCCAGAAGCACTTCTGGGCTCTCTCTTGGAAAATATTCATTGAAGAGGTCTGGTCAGCCCTTGAGCAAACTAAAAATTCAGCAGAGAAGAGTTGGGGACCAGTGTTCAGCCCCACATTTGTTTAGCCAGCACCTTATTTTCACCAAAACAGTATTACCAAATGAGCAGAAAAGGAATGATGTTAGTCAAATTCAATATTGCACACACTCTCTCCCTGCCAGGAAGCAAACATTCCCATCAAATAGTTTAATCCAGATTAGAAATATATATATAAATCTGCCAGAGAAGCAATCTTAAGTGTCTCAAGTCAAACTGCCTCCTGGGACTTCTCCCAGGAAAGTCAGCTCATGCCCCACATCCCACTTAAAGTCCCATACAGAATTATGGTTTCATCTTATGCAAAATACCCAAAGCTTTTGGCAGAATATTTGAAAATTAATTCTGCAGCACAATCATGGAAATTCCTCTCTTTTTAATGGGATTTTCTGCCTGGCTAATAAACAAACTGTCTTTTAAATGAAAGCTGCCTCTGAGTTTGTTCTCCTGCTGGATTCCAGCCCAGTTGACTGAGAAGGAAACTCCAGAGAAGTTCTGTTCTCTGTGACATTGATCATGCTGTGAAATTATGTGTAATGGTTATTTATTTATTTATTTATTTATTCATTTGTTTATTTGCTTGCTTACTGACTTGCCATAGTTAATCTCTGTTGCATTGGTGCCTGCTGTCTCTCCCCATTGGTTTAAAAGGAATGTTGCACCTCGGGTTGTTTCTTCTCTCACAGTACTACCCAAATCTCTTGGTGGTGGCGCGTCCTGTCTTCTAGCCCCAAGGGATACTTTTCTGCCATAATCATCCTTTATTTGTCTTAGGGTTAACTCTTGCAGTTCTTTTTCCCTAGAGGTGGGGGAATGGATAGACAAAGGGAGCCAACAAAAGCAGCAGAGCTGCACAACCCCCAGCAGGGTAAAATGCTGACTTAAACAGCACTGCTTTAGACAATCATAGTTTCTTCCCAGTTACCTTACTGGTCACAATCTCTACAGGTCATTGTTCTGCTCTGTAGTCACAAGCTTCTCAGACAAAGAGGTACACATTTTAATTTATCTGTGAGGCAACCAGCACAGCAGCAGTGCTTCTGAACGTAGACGATAATTCATTCTGGCACTGTGCTGTGCTGTGTTAATGTGAAAATGCAGTGCTGATTTTGTTTATTTGTTTTGTGTAAGGAGATTGATGCTAAATTTGCCTCTGCAAATCCAACAGGATCACTGTGGTTTAAGATAATTGCATAGCTTAGCATAGTTGTAAAACTGCAGTTGATTCTGGCACCAGGAGCCTGCCTTTGATCTGTCTCAGGTTCATCTCCTGGAATGGAGTGCCAGTTTGTCCCACAACCCATCATTTATTTATTTAAATCTAAAATAATCAAGATCAGTTCCCAAGGCCCTATGGAACTGCCATAATAAATTATGCAAAAACACTGTCAAGTTAAGCCTCAGCAGTTCAGCCAACTATCTACCTCCACTGTCGGCTGGAATGCATGTCTCTGCCTTCTCTGAAAACCCTCTTACATAAATGCCTTTTGCAGTGTGCCTGGAAAGTCAGCAAATTTGGTATCTTTAAAAGAAACAGAGGGAAAATTTCCACAACCATCAAATATAACACTCTGCAAGTGCTGTGCTTTTCCCAGTTAGTGGGAACTTCTGAGGAAAGGCCATTTCTTGGTGTTGCAGACCCAGTCCACAGAGGACTTAAGTATGCACACAAAACTGAGTGTGTGAGAGAATGAGACACTCTTAATCCAAACACAGAGAGTAAGGAAAACTGCAAGGGATGAGACCACAGACAACATTCTTTCTGCTTTCCCAGGAAAAAATCACAAACTCCAAGAAGACTCTGAACACAGCTCCTGAGATACCAATATCTTATCTCTGTATTGAGTCTGTGTGGCAAGGTCTGGCGGGGGGTGCTACACAGGTGGTGACTGTGAGAAGCTGCCGGGCTCTTCCCCATGTCCAATAGAGCCAATACCAGCCGGCTCCAAGACAGACCTGCTGCTGGCCAAGGCCACCAGATAATGCCTCTGGAATAACAGAGTTAAGAAGGAAAAAAAAACCACAGCAACTTCAGCTGGAGAGAGGAGTGAGAATATGTGAGAGAAACAGCCTGTAGACACCAAGGTCAGTGGAGAAGGAGGGAGAGAAGATGCTCCAGGTGTCCAAGCAGAGATTCCTCTGCGGCCTGTGATGAAGACCATGGTGAGGCAGCTGTGGCCCTGCAGCCCACAGAGGTCCACAGTGGAGCAGGTATCCCCCTGCAGTCCGTAGACATGTGTGATGAACTGTCTGCAACCCCCATTCCCTGTCTTCCTGCACTGGTGGGGGGAGAAGCTAGAGAGTTCAGGAGGGACATTAAACCCAGGAAGAAGGGAGGGGTGGGGGAAGTTGTTGTAAGACTTGGTTCTATTTCTCCTTTTCCTACACAGATTTCGTTGGCAGTAAACTGAACTAGTTTCCTCAAGTCGAGTCTTTTTTTGCCCGCAATGGTAATTGGTAAAATAATTGCCCTTACCTCGACCCACAAGTCTTTTTTTAATATTTTCTCTCCCCTGCCCAGCCTAGTAGGAGAGTGGTGGGCACCTGGCACCCAGCCAGGGTTAATCCACCACATACTCCCAAATACTCTGTCTGGATTTCAGTTGTTGAGCTGCATGAGACATGTTTACCAGCATCTAACCCTGAGACAGCCATCACGTGAATCACGTTGTCAGTGTTTGTACCCAAGAGGGAAGACTGTGTGTGTCTCATGAGACACATATTATGAAAACTGTCTAAGAGGAATGCTAGCAAAGGAAGAAGAAAATGATAAATAAAGTAGGCTTAAAATAGTGAAAATATTTAAACTATTTTTTTTACTGTAGAAGCTCTAAACTCTCACTTTTTTCCCCTAAAGCCTATGTCCCTGGTATCTCCTGAATAACTTTGCAGTATATCTTATTTCTTCTTACTCTTGCCAGTACTGTGGCAAAAAGGTCAACCGTCACAAAATACTATTAAAGTCCTTTAGCCTCCAAAATGCTTGGCTGCATCTAGTCTGCCTGTTAGCACAGCTCTTTGTTATGTAGTAACTCCTGTGCTCATGAATCATCTGGAAAAATGCTTGTGGACCCATTCCAAAACCATGCCAAGAACTTTTTGCAAAAATGCAACACAATTTTGACAATTTCAGTTGTGTGAAGCACCTTCTGCAATCAACAGATTGTGTCCAGCCAAGGATGCTGCCCATTCAAAAAAGCTCTTTGACTCAGGGGACTTGAGATATGCAGCTGAGTCTCAGCCTGTTGTCCATGTGCATCTTTGGTCTCCACAATGTCTGTGCCTTGGGATGGATTCTATGAAAAGTCCAGGCTGACTATGGGCCCAGTACTAAGTGGAATAAAGCACCTTTCTGAAATCTGGTTCCTAAACACAAAAAAGGGAATTGTAATGGAAATTTGAGTGAATGGAGGCTAGACGACTAAGTCCCATTTTTCCAGATCTCATCTCTAGACCTTACAATACTGTAGAAGAATGCATTGAGGAAGGATGTTGGGACAACAGGGGACTCTTCAAAATGCTGTTTATTGTATCAAAGATGTTACAGCAGTTCTGGGTCGTGGGTGACAGAGCCATGCCTAAAACTGCCGGCTACAGCTTTGGCATGCCTGAAGCCATGTTAGCTCTGGTTACAATGCATTGTATAGTTTTCTTTGCTGAGCATCTTAACACATAAAAACCAATCAGCATTATACGCAATACCTTTACTATGACCTCTAGCCTATCATAACTACTATGATTACCACATTATGTTACAGTTTAAGCTTAAAGTTGTTTTTCTATTTTCTTGCAGTGGAAAATTCTTAACCTTTTTTCTTCTTGGTAAAAATACGGTTTTGTTTGCCTATGGTATCTTTTAGTTTTCTTGAGACCTCTTTCTGCTTGCTAAAAACATCTTCTTTGTTTGTGGTCAACATATCCTTTGCTCTAGCCATACAACCTCTTTCCAACTCAACTTAACCTTTGCTTTCTTATTTGTCCTGTAACAACTAACTTAGCAATCCTTAATTTAGACATCTTTTATTCTTCTATAGCAAAACTTGCTTCTATCTGTATTCTGCTTTTGGGTTCTACATTCAGAGAGCCTTCTGCTAAGCATTCATATCTGTAGAATTTTCCTGTAGACTTTCATCATTTCCAACACAATACCAAATAGAGCCAAGTACAAACACTTTCGATTACAGAGGCAAGTACAAGCACTTTCAATTATAAAAGGGTTACAGTCTCTTTGCAAATCATCCTTAGCCAAGGCCACATCCCAAATAGGTTCTGGTTTTCAGCATTTCAGTAAAGAAGCATCTTCATGGGAATGCTAAACACCCTGGGACCAATATTAAATATTGTGTGATATTGGAAGGTCACTTACCCTCCTTCAGTATTTCCTGAATGAAAGGTTCCTTAGAATGGGGAAAAGTAAAAGGCTGTAGGATCACTTGTAGACATCCTATTAACTATATTGAGTTATATCCTATATCTTATATTGAGTTTTCTAACATGGCACTGCTGAAGTCTCTAAAACAACTCAGCTTTCAAAACTTTCAAGACTACTAAAAGATTATTCAAGGATCAGGGAGCACAATCCAGGAACTGAAGTGGAAGAGTCTGTAATTGGGTTTGATGCAATTACCAGCATTCATCATTAAATCATACATGTACATGCTCTATGTTGCACCAAAATTGTGTTTAGGCTTCTTTTCCTATTGAAAGGCAATGACTGGCCTGCCTTTTGCACAGGTGAATATAATTTAGATGTGTTCATAGGTAAAGCAGACACAGCAGCTGGAGGATTAATTAAATGTTTGCCTAACTACGTAAACAGACAGTGATATATCTTCACAGCATCTGGCAGTTTAACCATTCACTAGTCATCCTATAATTAGCATGCTGATGAATTTAATAGAATACTGTTCTAATGTAGTGCCAGATGGTCCTTCTGACTTACAAGGGGAATGACAATCTCTGTCATGTTTACTTCAAGGGTAGCAAAACAGCCAAAAAGATCCTTTTTAGACTACAACACTGATGATATAAGAGGTTACATTTGCTGTCCTCATAAAGCTTTAAGTGTTTCTATATGAAGTAAGAAGTATATATGAAGTATATATGAAGTATATATGAAGTAAGCATAGGTCAGAAACTTCACATGAAAAATATGCTTGACTTCCCTTGTTTATTTTTGCTGTTTGGTATAGACATTAGCTTGCTTGCTGTGTTTGCAGAAGAACTTTGTGTAAGACAAATAAGCACCAATCCCAAGGTGCTGTGGAACAGGAGGTGGAGGATATTGAGTAGTTCTTGGAGAGGTCTGCTCTGCAGCAAGGCCTGTGAGATAACTCCTGGCCACCTCAGTGGAGCTTTAAGTTAGTCCAAACATGACATAAGTGATTCTTTGCTGCAGCTCCATTCATTAGAGAAATTAAATTTACAAAGCAACTAGTGAAATGGCAAGGACAATAAAATGAGGAATATCCATGGAAGAAAAACTAAAAGACAGAGATGGTGACATATTTGCTGTCAATAAGTAAAGAAAATTATTATGCAGCCAGCAGAGAATTTCAATAAATTTCAGTATCATTCTGGAGTTTATAACAGACTTTAGTGGAACTAGTAGTAAAACTACAGCAACCTTACTATCAAAGAATGTCTTGTAACTAAGAACCTCTGGGAGAATATACTATGTGTGACAGATAAATCTCAGTGGTTCTTTCATTTTGAAGCTGGATGCAGCCTGCTAGGCCAAAGCCTCCTTCATGACAACTATTGATCATGTTCCAGCTGAGCCCCATCTAACATTCTGAACATTAAAACCTGCTGACTGTTTTTTATTCAGCCTATCTCTGCACAATCCTTTTCTCTTAAATAACAAATTACACTGTCAAAATGTCAGCGTAGGGACTCTGTATAGATTGCTACCTTGTTAGCATAAGCAACATGTTCCATGCCAATATCCTAAATTCCCTGCTACAGAGAACAATTGCTTTTAACTTCAGGATCTTCCAAACTGTATCTGGTCTGATGGAGATCTCAAACTACTTTTATGGGCTCCTGCAGTGATTGTGACTTAGACCATTGCACAGTGAAGATCAGTGATCCATGTAACAGAGAATCTGTGAAGGCGCAAGGCCATGCTGTGCTGTGCACCAACAGCATCACCTTCAGGCCTGTGCCATGCTGACACTTCTGCCTCTCTGCAGGGCAGATTAAGTCTGGTGATGATAACAGAGGAGCCTGTGGTCAGCTCCCACTCCCTACCAGTGATTACACACCTGCGTGGCCTTGCCTTTATCTCACAGCACACCAAGGATGTTCTCATGTGAAACATCCTCTCTGTTTGACAGTAGAAATGATGAATGGAGTTGTTTTCTTGCAAGAAAATCCTATAAAATCTTGAATGACCAGAACAGACTAACCCTTCCTTCTGATGGGGTCTGCAGGGCATGCTGCTGCTCTCTATTGCTGCACAACTCGGAGCTCCCAGCATCTAAAGGTACGCAAGTTTAACTCTACTTTTCTCCTTCTTTATACTGCTAGCTTTTATAAGTCTTATTTTTAATTATGCTTTACAGAATCCAGATGCCTTTCTAACTGGGATCGCAACCCCGGTGTGCAAACCCCTTATTGCAAGCCGGCAGTTTCCAGTGAGAAACGCCTCTCTGGAGAAAGGATCCTGAGGGAAGGGGAGCCCGGGAGGGTGCGTGGGTGACTGCCCAGGGTGCAGCGGCGGACGGACTGCAAGGCGAGTCGCCCCGGCGGCTCCCGCGGCGGCCAGGAAGAGCAAGAAGGGGCTGTGGGCGCTTCCCTCGGCCGAAGTACTGGGGTGTCCCAGCAGGGGAAGGGAAAGCCGGGGTACGCTTGCCCTGGGTTTGCTCGTGTGTGAAGTGGGGTCGTCCGGCGCAGCCGGCGGGCAGCGAGCGGAGCGGAGCGGCCCGGCCCGGGCACCGCGGCGGCTCCGGGGGCGAAGAGGAGGTGGAGGGGTCCGGTCGCTGGTGACGGCCGGAGCGAGGGCTGTCCGCGCCCTCCGCCTCCGGGAAGATGCTCCTGCCCTGCCACCGCCTCTGCCCCCGCCGGGTCGGGCCGGATCGACCCCAGCGACCCCCGCCCGCTTGGTGCACCCCGAAGGATCCGGCGTTCACAGGCTCCGCTCCGCTAGCGATACCCTGGGGATGGCGGGGATGCGGGGCAGGGGGATCCCCAGTGCGTGGAACCCCACCCGATTACCCCAAGAATGAGCGGACGAATAGGAACGTGTTGGGTGGGGCTGGCACGGCGAGAGGATTGTAGTCAAGGATGTCATGCTGCACAGTGTCAAACGCTCTGCATAAATCCAGGCAGACGGTGCCTGTTGCTCTGCCCCACCCACCAACGCTGTAGCCCCGGCACAGAAGGTCACCAAATTTGTCAAGGCATGATTTGCCCCTGGTAAAGCCATGGCGGCTGTTACAAATCACCTCTTTGTTTTCCAGGTGCCTTAGGATAATTTCCAGGAGAATCTGCTCCATGATCTTGCCTGGCACAGAGGTGAGACTGACTGGTCTTCTGCTTCCCCGTTTTTAAAAATGGGGGTTATATTTGCCTTTACCCAGTCATTGGTGTCTTGGTTTCAGACAATTTAAAGGAGAAGACTCTGGAGTTGTCTCTCTTTATAGGAGAATATAAATGAGCATATCTGAATTGCATTCACCTCTGGGAAAGGTGGGCCACTTGTTGTCACCTTCAGGCTAGTTTGTGATATCCCCGGGCAATTTGCATTTCTTATTCGAGCTCGTTGTGTAATCAGAGGGCAATCCATGTACTCCAGGTAGCATTGGTGGCATGACGTATTGCAGGGACCTTTCCTTTAAACACCCAACCCAGCACTGGTAGTCAGGGTGCCAGAAGAAGCTGTACTTCAGTGCCCAATCACTTCTGATGCAGCTCAAACCCCTTCATAGGCTTCATAATCTCTTCTGCAGCTGGGGTCAGATCCTCTGTGTACCTGACTCCAAAACCCAAGAGGTCATCCTTGAGTCTCTCTAGGTACCTTCTGCCAGAGGCTCCAGGCTGTGGTGTACAGCATGTAACTCATATCCTGTCCTGCCTGGCCCAAGGGCTAACTGCATGAATAATTTCTTGTTTGATCTGTTCAAAGGCTTGCAGTTGTTCAGGACCCCACTTGAAACAGTTTTTCCTCCGTGTCACAAGGTAGAGAGGGCTTACAATCTGGTTGTATTCCGGGATGAGCATCCTCCAAAAACCCATGACACCCAGGAAAGCCTGTGGGTTTTTTTTCTTTCTGGTCATTGAGGACATGGCAGTTATTTTATTAATCACATCTGCTGCAATCTGTTGACAGCCATCTTGCCACTTTATTCCTAGGAACTGCATTTCCTGCGCAGGTCCCTTGACCTTGTTTTGTTTATTAACAAAAACAGCTTTCAGGAGAATCTGAATTATTTTCTCCCCTTTCTCGAAAACATCTTCTGCTGAAGACGATACAATGAGGTCATTGATAAACTGCAAGTGTTCTGGAACCTCATCCTTTTCAGTGCAGTCTGGATCAGTCCATAGAAAATGGTGAGACTCTGCTTCCACACCTGATGCAGTCAATTCCAAGTATACTGCACGCCCCTCCAGGTGACAGCAAACTGTGGCCTACACTCTGTTGCTAAAGAAAAGCAAAAAAGGCAGGGAGGAAAAAGGAAGTTTCCTAGGATTTCCTGATATTTAACCCTGTAGGTCCATGGAGACATATCTTTTTCTAATTGGTTTGTTAAACTACAACTTTTTGAAAAAATTACTTCCTGGCTAATTCTACTTCTATGTCTCCATGAACACACATCAGGTTAAATATTATTACTAAAATTACATTTAATATACAACTTAAAACAATAAAACTACTCTACTCTTAGATATTTTACTATAATTTACTTAACTTATTGACTAATACTTGCTTTGCTTTTAGATTTTCTTAGTTAATTTTATTTTATGTTTTTTATTAATTGCCTAAAGAATGTGCTAGTTTTAAGTTCAAAACCAAGAAGAAACAACATATTATGTAGTGATTTTATGTTTGTTTGTTTGTTTTGTTTGTTAAATTTAGTGTATTGGTTTGAGTGTTTACTTTCTTCTTTTTTTTTTTTTTGTGAGACAGGATTAGAAGTAAAGTAGGCTTAAATTTAAAGATATAAAGGTAGATTTATTAACATACATACTAAAAGAAGAAAAAAATTAATTAAAATGAAACTTTAAAAACACTGTTTCTCTTTTTTATAAACTATTTATTTTCTCACAAACAACATAAAGAAACAAAACTTGTGACTTTTAGTTAGTTTAATTATTTTAAAATAATTTTTATTAGTTCTTTAGGAAAGGAGTCTTTTTTAGTTGACTATGGAATTTTCCTTTACTGGCAACTTAGAACAGTTTTCTTGTGCATTTTAACTCTTAGAAAAATGGCTGCCTGAGAAAATTTGCTTCTGTGAAATCTCTTCTTATTATTAGATGCTTAAGCTGCTTATTGGTTGTGGGAACTTAGGCATCTGGGGTGTTACTTTTTAAAGATGAACAATTCTAAAGGTAAAGGACCTTTTATTTTAGGGAACAGAGATGTCTTCTCACTTTTTTACTGGTGCAGAGGGCTTCTTATCCTTCTCTGTTTAAGCATCTTATAGGACCACAAGATCACAACTACTAATTTAACTCCCTTAGTTAATCACAGATACCTTTGCTCAAATCCACAAATCTAAACAATCACTTCTTTAAATGTATATTTTTCTTAAGATTTAAAGGGAATACTAATATATTACAGTTTATTACTACAGCTTATAAGAGAGGTCTAATCTAAAATGACAACTTTTTAATCTTTTCTCTTAATTAGTCTTTTTACTATCTCTTCACTGACTTTCATATGGAGACTTATCCCTTTCTAATTGGTTTGTTAAACTATAACTTCCTGAAAAAATCACTTCCTGGCTAAACTGCCACAGCAGTGTATTCCAATGCCCAATCCCCCTTTCTGGGAAGAACTTCCTAATGTCCAGCCTAAACCTCTCCTGGCACAGCTTAAGTCTGTATCCTCTTGTCCTGTCACTGGTTGCCTGGGAGAAAACACCAAACTTCTCCAGGCATCAGCCTTCTTTCAGGCACTTGTAGAGAGTGATAACGTCTGCCCTGAGCCTCTTCTCCAGGCTAAACACCCCCAGCTCCCTCAGCTGCTCTTCACAGCACTTGTGCTCCAGACCCTTCCCAAGCTCTTCTCTGGACATGCTCCAGCATCTTAACCTCCTTATTTTCTAAATTAGGGGCCCAGAACTCAAGGTGCAGCGTCACCAGTGCCGAGTACAGGGGAAGAATGACTTCCCTGGTCTTACTGGCACACTATTCCTGATACAGGCCAGGATGTCATTATCCTTGGCCACCTGGGTACACTGCTGGCTCATGTTTAGGTGGCTATCTACCAGTACCCCCAGGTCCCTTTCTGCCTGGGCACCATCTAGCCAGTCTGTCCCCAGTCTGTGGTGCTCCATGGGATTATTGTGGCCAAAGTGCAGGATTGGCACTTGGACTTGTTAAACCCCATTTTGTTGGATTCTGTCCATCTATTCAGCCTGTCCAGGTCCTTCTGCAGAGCCCTCCTACCCTCCAGCAGATCAGCACTCACTCCCAGCTTGGTGTCATATTCAAATTTGGTGATGGTGGACTCAGTCCCCTCATCCAGATCATCAATAAAGATGTTACACAGCATAGGGCCCAATTGATCCCTGGGGGACACCAGTGGTGACTGGCCACCAAGTGGATGCAGCACCATTCACCAGCACTCTGGGCCCGGCCATCCAACCAGTTCTTAAACCAGTGAATGGAGTACCTGTCCAAGCTGTGGGCTCCCAGCTTTTCCGGGAGTGTGCTGCGGGAAACAGTGCCAAAGGCCGTGCTGAATTCCAGGTTGACAACGTCCACAGCCTTCCCTGCATCCACCAGGTGAGTCACCTGGTCATAAAAGGAGATCAGGTTAGTCAGGCAGGACCTGACTAAATCCTTGCTGGCTGGGTCTGATCCCCCTGCCATCCTGTAGGTGCTGTGTGATGGTACTCAAGGTGATCTGCTCCATAACCTTGCTGGGCACTGAGATCAGACTGACTGGCCTGTAGTTTCCTGGATTCTCCTTTCAGCCCTTCTTCTGGATGGGTGTCACATAGGTCAGCTTCCAGTCATGACCTCCTCAGTGAGCAAAGACTGATGAAAAATGATGGAGCAGCTTGGAAAGTTCATCTGCCAGCCCACTCATCATCCTAGGATGGATCTCATCCAGTCCCATAGACTTGTGAGCATCTCAGTGGCTCAGCATATCTCTGACTCCTTCCTCCTGGACAACAGGGGTAACATTCTGCCCCCTGACCCCATCTGCCAGCCCAGGAGGACAGCTGTCCTGCAGACAACCTGTCTTTCTGTTGAAAACTGAGGCAAGGAAAGTGCCTTTTCCTCATCTTTAGTTACTCTATTCCCCCTTGTATCCAATTAAGGATGGAGGTTGTCCTTGCCCCTCCTTTTGCCAATACTGTATTAACAAAAATATTTTTTATTATCTTTCAGAGAAGTGGCCAGATTAAGTCCTAATTGGGTTTTTGCCACTCTATTTTTTTCCTACATGACCTGGCAACGTCCTTAAACATTTCCTAAGTTTTCAGGAGACTCCCTGAATTAATTCAGCCCTCTGATTATTGCCCAAAGAGAACTGTAGTGGTTTTACTTTGGCTGGGTCCCAGGTGTCCACTAAGCTGCTCTATCACTCTCCTTCCCAGTGGGACGGGGGACAGAATAAGATGGAAAACAACCACCAGGTGAGATAAGGCAGTTTTATTACAGTGAAGGGAAAGAAATACACAAGAGTCTGCACATGCATAAGCCAAGGGAAAAGTCAATCTCTACTTCCCATCAGTAAGTGATGTTCAGACACTTCCTGGGAAGCAGGGGTTGCTCCGGAAGACAAACATTGAAGAACCACAAATGCCTTCCCCATCCTCCTCTCTCCCTTGGCTTTTTTATCTGAGTTGATGCCATATGGTGTGGAATATCCCTTTGGTTAATTTGGGTCAGCTGACATGGTTGTTTCCCTTCCCAGGATCTTTCCCCATCCCAGCCCCTTGATGGGGGAAGGAATGTTAGATGGAGAACACAGCTCAGCAGTAGCCAAAACACTGGTGTGGCATCAACATCCTTCCAGATACCACTGCAAACTACAGCACTGTGAGGTCTGCTAAGGAAAAAAAAATTAACTCTATCTCACTTAGACCCAATACAGTCTCTACCCCTTATTCTATACCATTTGTGTCATACTCAGATCCCACATAATCTATGCATCTAGTTTAAAGCCCTCTCAATCAGCCCTGCTGTCACCAAAACTGAGAAATACAGAAACTCTCAAACAGCATCTTTTCAGTTTTAAGAGAATCAAGGCATTACTTTACTCTGGCCAGGATTCTGTTCTGGCCAGGATATGCAATTGAAATCATTTCATCTACAATTGGGTTGTGCAGGGAAGATCATTCCATCACAGAAGACTCTTTTACTAGTCTTATCACATATTTATACAGACAAAACCCAAATAAATTCTCATTCATTGCTCTCAAATTACACAAGTCTTAATATTCAATCTCCTATTGGTTATTGATCCCTTAGCCTTTGATGCTAATTTGGTCCTCATTCTTAGATTCTCTTATCAGTCTCTTCCCAGACTGAGATGTCTCCAGCCACACCACAGGGGTGATGATTATAAATGGTCACATATCTCCTGTGTATCTTCTGGGTACTGCCAATCTGTTGATGTTAAGCTCATGAGGGCTCAACTGGTAAACAAAGCCCATTCCCCTCCCTCTTAGGCAAAGGTGAGCAAACCTCTAACTAGAGTCCAACACTGCCAACTCATGGGCTAGAATCCTTCTGCCTTTATTAGATAAATGAAGCTCATCTGACTCTAGCAGACATGGTGTTTAGCCTGTCTCAGTCATCCTCGCCCCCCACCCAGGTAATGGCAAATGGCAAATAGGGCAGCGGCAGCACCTGCGGGTCCCGGCCCAGCTTCACCGAACGCTCCCTTTTCGGGCATTCCTTCCACTTCTTCCCCCCGCCCTGCGCCCCCTCCTTCTTGAGGGAGCAGCCAGAGGCACCGGCGCTGGCTGGGCACAGCCCGTGCTGGTTCATGGCCACCACCTCAGCTGCAGTCGCACCAGTGCCTGCCCGGTGTCGGCGTCCATCGCCTCCACCACAGTGGACCAGCGCATCCACTGCCCTCCACGCCGCAGTGGGGCACAGCCTCGACACGCACTAAGTCCCCCACAGCCGGGCCCCCCGGCGGGTCTCCCCAGATTTGGGGGTACTTGGGGGCCTCCCTTGGCCCCAGGCCCAAGCCCCGTGGGTGGGCACGAGCCTGGGGAAGGTACACCCAATGCCCTGGTCCTGGATCCGGCCCGTATCCCGCAGCATGGCCAGCCCAAACTGCCCCACGGGCATGGCCTCATAGTCCTGGGGGGTCGGCAGCAGCCCTGTGGCAACGTCTTTGTCGGGCATCTGGAGGGGGATGACAATGGGGGATCCTGAGCCCCCCTTGGGCTGCTCCTGGCTCTGCTGCAGCAACTCCTGCACCACCTGTACCTCCACCGAGGGGAGGTCCAGGGGAGTCCCGGTGGGAGTGGGTTCTGTGCTGGAGGTGTCATCAACGGTGCGGGCAGGACGCGTATAGGTGCGGGGCGCTCCGGGTTCCTCAGGCGGTGAGGGGGGATCATAGGGATCACCAACTCCTTTGGGGTCGGCAGGGCCGGCTGGGTGCTGAGCAGCTCCTGGTCCTCTACTGCTGTCAAGAAGTCAGTCTTGGTGTTGCCACCCGCGCTGGGCACTATTATACAGGGTCCCGCGTGTGATAGAGTTGAAACACATAATCACAGAATGATTATATGCAGGTGCTTTATTGAAGAGCTCTGGGAGTCAGGGGTACAGGATACAGACCCAAATCTGACTCCGACATGGATTCGAAATGGACTTGTTTTTATACCCTTTCGTTATATAACTATATATGTTAATTATTAAACTCATATTGTTGTGTTGTATACATTGATCTTAGCCAAGCCTGAGTTTTGTAAATATTGTTTCTCATGATTCTTGTTTAAGATAATAATCATATTCAATTGCCAAACAATTGTTACAATTAACAATCATATCATTTATCATATGATGATTATGCAGGTGCAGTTTCACATGATCTAGTAAAGAAAAAAACCTAACCTTTGTTTCTAGGGCCTATGTGTTAACTACCAACCACAAAATCACACTCATCCACCCCTCCCCTGATTTATTACCCAGGCAAAGTCATACTTGATTTGGTTAAGACAATAACATGAAAATATCATCCTGGCTACAGTAAAGCTAACATTCTGTTCCCAAGACCTTGCTGTCCAGAAATCATTTTAGCCCTATACTATCACGGGCAGCGGTCTCCCCAGCTCTGCCCTGTGGCTGAGCAAGAACGACACCGGCTCCGGCCCCAAGGCTTCCCTGAATGTGCCGGTCCCCTTGGCTGCCCCCACACCGCTGCCTGCCACCATCTTCCTTCATGGGCCCCTGTGCACTAAATTCACCAATACACAGAAAGCTGTTTTTAACACACCAAGGCAGAGTATCACCTGGTTGCCAGAGTGTAACCAGGTTGGTCAGAGTGATGGTCGCAGTCTTCTTGTTGAAAGCAGTGGTTGAAGTCTCATTGAAGTTCTGGTCTCGCTCTGGATCCTCTGAGTGGTACCAGGAGTCCCCAAGCCAAAGATTTATATATGCTTAGATTCAGGTGGGAATGCTCAGTACCTCCCCCAGGGCAGGAGGTTTCACAATGGTTGATGTAACACTGTGAGTGATGGGATATTTTGAGAGTCTTTTATGGTCTTAAGTCCTTACAGAGGTCTATTCTGCTGGAGCCATTGAGTCTGTTACTGCCCATTAGCAGAGATGACCTCTCAGGTTTGGTGTAAAGGTGCTGGTGCTCCCCCAGAGGGGAGTTTATCACATCTGGGTCATTGGTGTGAAGAAACAGTACTTGCCTCGAAGAGTTTGCCTCTTTTTCCCTATCTTATTTAACACCCAGTTTGTAACCTGAGGTGTCAGGCGGGCACTGGGCAACTACTGCACACGACCCATCATGAACAGTTCAGCAGAAATGACAGAGGGGAGTAAAATACAGTTTGATTACACCCATGTAGTGCTAAGCTGGTGTCCTAATCCTGTAACTAGAACAGCTAACAATATATTTGTAAAAACACTTTAAACTATCCTTTATAGAAGGGGCCAGATTAAGTTCTGTTTGAGCTTTCGTCTCTCTAGTTTTCTTTCTGCATGACCTAATGGCATCCTTAAACACTTCCTGAGTTGCCTGCCCCTTTCTACAAAGGTGATACACTCTTTTTTTCCTGAGTTCTTCAAAAACTCCCTGCCCAGCCACGCTGGTCATTTTCCCCATCAGCTAATCTTTCGGCACGTAGGGACAGTTTGCTCCTGTGCCTTCAAGATTTTTTCCTTGAAGTATGTCCATCCTTACTGGACCCCTCTGTTTTTAAGGGTCATTTCTCAAGGCACTCTCCAAACAAGCATCCAGAATAGGCCAAAGTCTGCCCTCTGTAAGTCCAGTTTTCTGGATGCCCCTCTTTATTTCCCTAAGTATTGAGAACTCTTATTATTTCATAGTCACTGTACCCCAGCAGCCTCAGACCCCAGTGCTTCTCTGTAAACAGCAGGTCTAGCAGAGCCCCACCACTGGTAGGCTCACTCACCAGCTGTGAGAAAAAGTTCTCTTCCATACACTCACGGAACCTCCTAGACTGCCTCTTCTCTTCTGTGTTGAATTGTCAACATATATCTGGCAGGTTAGTCTGATGCCTTTATCAGCCCTGAAATCACAAGCCAAAAACGATTAAAGGATAAAAAGTGGTTACCATTTATTGAAGGTCCTTCAGGTGCACTTATGGTGAAATGCACAGCAGAACACACACTGAGGATGTACTTGATACAGGGCAAGATACTGTACTTGATACTGACGCTTCTGTAAGTTTAGCAAATTAGCATAATTGACAAGAATCCACAATTAGAAATACAGTTAATGATGTAATTTTCCCCTTGGCTTGGCCCCCTACTGAAGCTTCCCCCCATTATTCCAGCCCCACATTGTTTATGTCTACATACTTGAAAAAGGAACATACCCTTGGTTCAATGAAGAAGCGAGATTAGAATAGGATTTCAGAAATGTATTTGTCTAGAATGTGTTTATTCCTCCACTTCTTCTTGGTCAAGCTCACCTCAGCTTCCAAGAGAATAAACTGCTGTGATCCCCTTGTCACCCCAGCAACAGAAAGAACTGCTGTGATGCCCATGTCCCTCCACATGTCCCAATGGCATTAGGGTACACTGCACACCAGCATCGACCAACACATCATATTTCTGGGGCTCTGGTGTGCCTGGCCATCGGATTCACACAGTCCAGAAGACTCAGTTCCCCTGTGCCTCTTCCTGGCTACAGGCAGGGCCCCTCTAGCTCTAGCTATCATTCCTTCTCTGGGCATACATTCTGGAGACCCCTTCAAGGGAATCAGACATGACATCCTCCTTTCTGTTAATACCTAGCAGTCCGGCCGTGGGAAACTGGAGCAACATCCATTCTGGTGGAACTCCCTCTGTTAGTGTTTTATTCTTCTAGTTTATGTACCCATGCCAGAACAGAAGAGGGTTTTCTATCCCATCTTCTTGTGTCTGGCACGTACTCACACAGGAAAAACCACAGATTGGCTCGTGGAGTGTACCCCTTCTCCCTAGATGAGGAACACCTGTTTCTGATAACAGGGGCTTTGTTCTATACTGATGAAATTTGGAGAAGGCCCTCCTTTAGCTCTTTGCTGAGTTTCTGAAGGGTCTCTTCAATCCTGTCTTCCAATCTCTGCATATGCTCAGTCAAGTCCATTTCCACAGCTGAGATTTGGGCTTGTGTTGGGACATGGACAGTGCCTTCATACATCTGGAGTCTCCTTGTCATAGCGCCCACTTATCACCAAATCTCTGAAAACTGGAATAAGACTCCTTAACACCTTTTTTTTTTGTGTTAAAGAGGGCACCATTTATTCAGGCCCCTAGAAGGGCATGAAGGATAACTCCTCCTAACATGCCTCCCAATTTCTACAAGTGTATTACTAATATACAGTCACAACATACATATTATAATTTTGCCATTACCATAAAATCCTCCTGATGTTCCCCAAGTTCCTAAAAACTCAGTCCCTGTTTTGGCCGTAGCTGTATTCCTGAGCCAGATGTCTCCTCTTAATCTTCTAACATCCTTGTTTGGGTAGCAATTTCTGCATACCTTACTCTTCTGGTAAAGGTCTGCAGACACAATGTCTTCTCTGTTAAAAGTTCTGTCACAATGTCTTTCTACTAAAAGCTCACAGTTACAGTAGAAATTAAATTAACCCCTTTAGTTACTGCCCCCCTCAATCCACTGCAGTGTTGCTAGGGTATGGCCATACGCTTGTGTCCTGAGTCATGCAAGTTTGAGCCACATCAGTGTCGTACATGTTGCCATGTCTGGACTCTTAGGGGTTTGGTCATTTGAAAAAAGTTCTCTCAAGCTCTGGATTCCTTGCTCCGTGGTCTTCCAAGAGCCTTCCTGCAGCTGTAGATCTTCTGGTCAGAGGTATCTCTCCTTCTCACTTGTTAAGAGCCGTGTCCAGAAGCTGAGAGGTTTGAACCTCCTCGCAATCCCACATCATGTGACAGGGATCTCAAGTTCCTTTTTTCAGTACCATCCAAAACTGTATCATGACCTGCAGTCTGAGACTCGGATCAACCAGCTCAATACAGACTCATTGGGCTGTCAGGTGAGGTCTTTTCTTAGATGGTGGAGACTTTCCAAGGACAAAGACTCAGTGATTGTTTCTGATTCCAATTCGTATGCTGGCTATGAGAGTCCTGACTCCCCATCATCATCCACTGGACAAAAGGATTTGGTCTTGTATTTCCTCCTCTGGACACAGGTGACCACTATTAGCTTAGACTGCCCTTCTGATTTTACTGCAGTCTGAGTGACTGGGGTGTCTGCTGATTTGTTCTCCTTCCCCTCTGACTATACCTGCTGCTCTAGGGTATCGAGCAGTGTGTGATAAGCATTAGCCAGGGCCCAGCACAGTGCAATGAGCTGCTTGTCTTTGCAGTTGTCATTGCAACTTTCTTTCAGCTATTTCTCTTTCTCAGCTGGGTTCTAAATTTATTCAAGGGGAAAATTCCAAACTACTGGGGCAGAGTATTTCTTCAGGGCCTGGACTATATTCTTCAGCATGCCACACTACTCAGGATTTTCCACCACTGGGGTAGGTCTCCCTGGAAATCTCAGCCCTGATTCTAAACATGCTACAGGCCATATAGGGGAGAGTTAAGAGAATTAACAAAAATACAGCATCTTTAATATCCAGAGGGAAGTGAACGTTCTCTAAAGGTGACTGTCAGACCTGAAGGGGGAGAGGGAGGTAAAAGGCTGGGAAAAATAATTTCCTACTGGGTTCTCAACAGGCTAGGTGTGATTAATAATAAACCCCCAAAAGTAGCAGCTGAGACCAGGACAGGCAAACAACAATGAATATACATCCCAAATAATTCTACCTCCCTCTGATATTATCTTCATATAAGCTGTTATTGCAGAGTATATCAACACAGCAATCCTGGTTTGTGTCCCTGATCCAAAAAAGATCCACATCTTGGGGAAAATGACCCATATATATGGAAAAGTGTGAGAAATGGAGGCACAGAAAGCTCTCAGACCCTTGTGCATACAGGCTCAGACATAGAGATGGATACAGAGTTTGATCTAAGACCCTGGAGAAGGCTTGCAGATTTGGAGCAGCAAAGTTACATAGACATGAAGCAAGAATGTGGGTTTGTAGTTTAAGCAGAAATATGTTTTAAGCAGGCAGAGAAATGCCTTAGGTAAGCAAAAAAATATATTGAGCAAGATAGTGGAAAATTTTAAAGTTTAGCAATAAAGCTTGATATAGAGTTAGTAGGAAGCTTAAGATATAGCAATGCTTGTGTAGCATTATATGATTGGATAAGAAAAGATCCATTGTTGTAGAGTCATGTAAGACAAAATGGTTAATGATTGGTGTAAGAAGATACAAACGGGCTTTGTGGAAGCAGTTGATTGGTTAATAGACCTATATTAGGCATTGTAACTAGAACTGGGATGGCTTCTGATGTGATGGCATTGGATGTAAGAGCCTCAACGTCTCACCCTCTCATAAGACTATTAAGCAATAAACCATCTTTTACAATGTCTCTCAGTCATCCCCATCGTGTCAATCCCAGTAACTGGACCCACTGTGTGTGGAAGGAAAGACTTTGTCGACTGTCGGGACACCCTGGAGGACTACTTTTAAGTACTACTGGAAAGAAGCAGGACACCGTGCCCACTGGATCAAGCCCGGACTGAGCCCGGAAGGATCACCTACTACAGGATTACAGGTGAGCACTGGGGAACATGGGACAAGATATGTCCAGGGAACAGAGAGACATTTATAAGCGCTTGAAACTTCTGATAAGATCTAATTCTCGTACAGTACCCAAGCAAGAACTTAAAGATCTTTTATGCTGGGTACAGAAGAATTTTGCTGACGTGGATCCTGCATCTGCTTTCACCATGTCTCTTTGGGACTCTGTTGGTGTTAAACTCTGTGATGCAGCCACCCATGGAGATTTGATGGCCGCTAAGTTATTCCCAGCATATCATGTGCTTGTTGAAATTTTTAGTAAGCAGTCTAGTCCAGACGCATCTTTGGTAGTCCCCTCAGACCCGCCACCACCACTCCTGGCTGCTCCACCCTTAGCCGCTTCTAATTCTGCAGAGGAGGAGGGAAATGAGAAAGGGACAGGAATGAATGAACCTATTGTGGAGGTGCAAGAGCAGGAAAATGATTCTACCTCTGAAGAAGAAATTGATCCGCCAGACCCCGGTCAAACGGATCCAGCACAGGAACCTGATTTGTTCCCTTTGGACCCTAGAGATCCCCCAATTCTTTTAAAATCAGGGGATTATCCAAAAAACAACTTAAAATTGACTGATTGGGCTGATATAAGGCGTAAAGCAATAAAAGAGGGAGACTTTGACTTAGCACATGAACAGCTTCTAGCTATGCCAGTCAGATATGGCAGACAGAATGCTAATCCAAGATGGGAACCGATGACGTATGATGAAATTAAAGACTTGCGGAAAGCTATTAAAGATAGTGGCTTGGGCTCACCATATTTTAAACAATTGTTGAAAGCCATTTATGGCAATTATGATTTAACACCTCATGACTGTCGTTATGTTTCATCCGTGATTTTAACGGAATCGCAATATGTTTTGTGGGATGTAAAATGGCGGAGGCTTCTTAATAAACTGATAGAAAACTATGCAGGAGGTCCTAATGCTGCACTTACAATCGTTCATTTGGCTGGAGACCCACCACACGAGAGGGCAGAAGACCAAGCAGCTGATTTGCCTAGAGAAGTGCTTGATGATATTAAAGATGCAGCTCAAGAAGCTCTCTTGCAAGTTCAGCCAACAGGAAGCCCTGAAGGCATTTACACCGAAATAAGGCAAGGGACGTCAGAGCCATTTGCTACATTTATAGACCGCTTAACACAAGCGATTGAAAGGCAATGCAAAGATGACTTAGCCTGTCCACTTATGCTCCGCAGTCTTGCCTTTGCTAATGCTAATGATGAGTGTAAGCAAATCATTCAAGCCTTGCCTGATACACAGCCAACCCTGTCTCAAATGATAGAAGCTTGCAGTAAAATTGGCAACCCACAACATATTGCGACAATACAAGCAAACATCTTCGGAGAGAAGCTTGAAAGGGTTTTTGCAGCTCTGGCAGAAGCAATGGACCAGAGACTTGTTAAAACCCTTGCTGCTCTCAATTTAATACTTCAGCAGAATAATTCTATGGCAGTATTGCAAGCCGAGACCATTGAAGGATCTTGTTACCAGTGCGAAAAGCCTGAACATGTGAAAAAAACCTGCCCAGAGCCCACAGGAAACACAAAACCACCTCATCGTTGCCCTAGGTGCAAGAAAGGGAGACATTACGCAAATCAATGCCGCTCCAAGTTCGATGTTGATGGAAAGCCCTTGTCGGGAAACTCAAAAAAGAGCGCACAGTGCCATGGCGCGACAGCAGAAATAGTGACAGATCAACAACCCGGAATCTTTCCGAGGGCAGAATATATGAAGAACCTCAATCAGATCCCATCTCCAAAATCATCAGCCACTTCACCAGCGACCCAGAATGATTACTCCCAGGGGTACAATGTGAACTGGCAACTTTCACATTAATATATTTCATGAATGAGAGTCATGCTGTGGTACTCACAGGAGTTACTGGAACATCATGGAAAAGATTTTTTGATTATTGGCTGTCTTGGTTTGGAAAGAAAGGTGTCTGCCAGGGAAAGCCAGAGCCTCCCTTGGAATGGAGTAAACCCCCTCCCTCTGAATTATTGGGTAAACCCCCTCCCTCTGAATTATTATAATTTTGAAATCAAGGGGCTTTCAGGCAAAAATATGGGAGTAGGAATAACAGTTCTTTACTAGGAATATTAAAAATAAAATATACTAGTAGAAAAAAAGCAAACAAAGAAAACACTGACAGATACAACTTGACACCCTGTTGGTCAGGGTGTTGGTAGCAGTCCAATTAAGTCCTTCTGGAGTAACAGCTGAGATTCTGTTGGAAGAGAGATGATCCTGTAGAAGGGTGTAGTTTTCCTCTGAAAGTCCAGTGGGGGTGAAATGGGTCCTCTCTTCCTCTGGGAATCCAGTGGAAGCAGGCTGTCATGGTGTTTTGAATCTCAGATTTTATTCAGGTAGGAATGCTTGGCTCCTCACACTGGGTGGAGCATCTCACAATGGGATGATGTAATTTTATCAGTCATGTAGTGAGTTTTAATGGCCCATTAACAGAAGATATCCCTCTGGAGGGAGGATGGATTGTGGAAGAGATAAGGAACACTGCCCCACCTGGTTTTAACAGCTGGCCCATTAACAGAAGACACCTTCCCCCTTCCCACTGGAGTTATGAGGAATAGGTCATAGAAGAGAGAAAATAAAACACCTCCCCAACCAGTTTCAGCAGATGGCAATAGAATACATACTTTTGGTTACATTTTGCATTGCAACCCAAGACAAATTCAAAGTGAGAAAGCACTGGGTAACTGACCAATTCTTTTATATGCCTAGTTCCCCAAAACTGTTGCTGGGAAGGGATTTACTGCAAGAAATGGAAGCAGAAATTAAATTTAAAAAGGGAAGGAGTGTACAAGTTAAAATTTCTGAGTCTAAATTTGTCAAACTTGCAGCACTTTTTATACAGGAAAAATATGGTGAAATCCCCATTGAAGATGAAAATGCTCTCATCCCAATAGTGTGGGCCAGTGATGTTCCAGGATGATCCAAACAAGCAGAACTAGTGAGTATTGCACTCAAACCAGGCACGATACCAGTAAGGCAAAACCAATACCCTTTAAAATTAAAAAGTCACAGGAGACTGGCATCTGTAATCGAAAAATTCCTCCAACATGGGTTGTTAGTGAAATGTGAGTCCAGGTATAACTGTTCTGGTTTTGTATTAATTGATTTGTGGTGAAGAGGACTTGAACAGAGAGAGAGAGAACTCTTGCCTTCAGAAACAGAGGAAGAGGACCCTTGCTTATGGGTTTTTACCTTCTTTTCTTCTGGTAGAGCCGGATTAAATGCTTGAGAGATGGTGTTCATGTTCTCATTTGTTTGAGACATTGAACAATGTTCTCATTGTTCATGAGCTCATTTGTTTATTAATTCTTATCTATAGTACAGTCTCACAAGTTGTGAGTTCTAGAATGGCTGTCTCTGTCTCTTTACAAGGTCTTTTAAGCACAAACTGTCCAATTATGAAATGACACATAAATGACTTTTACTTTTAACCCAACAACCAACCACCCATGGTCTGCAATGCAGACTTTTCTATCCAATTACAAGATACCACCCAAATCCATGAAGAAGAAGGTGCAAAAAGAAGAACTTAGTCTACTCCCTAAATTCTCCATCTTGCTTTATATATATTACTATATTCTAAAACCTTAAACTCTTAAGTTTTCTACAATGTGATATTATACACTTCTACTCAAACTACACACCCATAATCCCAGTGCTATCAGTCAACTTTGGAATCCTTTTCCATGGCCTCAGGTCAAATGTAGCGTTTTCTTGGGAGTCAGTGCCTGTCAGCACAGACAGTCTAAAATTCTCAGTGCCCAGGGTTCTGACACTTGCTTCTATACTAGAACAGCTCATCTTTAAAAACTGCAGTTTGTGGGGAAAAAAAAGCAGCTGTGGGAAGACTGCAAGCTGTGGGAGGGATTTCACATTGCAAGCAGGTTCTGGGTGTACTGTTAGCTGTGAAAACTAAAACCACCTTGAAAAAAATCGCAGAAAACTGTTTCCCATAGAAAAACCCCATGGCATAGCAAAAGAGACTCCTCTCCTTCAGTGAACTGAAGAAAGATCTTAAGAAATGGCAAACCAACTAAAATTCCCATATTATCTCTCCCTGTGCTGCTGGTGGGAAAGAAATAGTGCTAGGGTGGGGGAAAAGGTGTTCTAAAGGTTTATTTTACTTCTTATTATACTCTTTTAACTCTGTTAATAATTTTTTTTCCTTATACCTTTTAATGTTTTGAGCCTGTTTTGACCTTAAAGTGTTTTCTCCTAATCTGTATCTCATCCCATGTGTTTTGTTTTCCTCTCCTCTGCTTAACTATAGCAGAAGAGAATGAATAAATTATTTTCATAGGTGCACTGGTATTCGGCCAGCATCAACCTGTCACACTAGGGGTGGATCTTTGTATAATTTGTCTTTTTAGTTCTGTGCTGTGATTATGCCTTAAATTTAGTGTAGGGATTTTTTTATTTTATTTCCTTTAGTAATTTTTTTCCTTTAGTAGTTGTTCTAAGATTTCATTTTGAATGTAATTTTGATAGTAATTCTTAAATATGTCATTCATTAAGGTGAGGGGTGTAATGTGCTGGTTTTGGATTAATTGATTTTGTGATGAGGAGGGAAGGAGCCATCCATGGAAATGATTCTCTGTGAGGAGCTGCTAGCAGCTTCCTCCATGCCTGACAAAACCAGTTGCTGGTTAGCTCTGAGAATAGGCATGCTGCTAAGTCAATTAGAGAACCTAAAAAGGCCTGCATGTTCCTAAACGTATTTAGGAACAAAAAATCTGCAGGAAGCTCTCTTGCTTCCTGCTCTTCTAAAGAGAGGTGGGGGGCCTGGCCAGACCCCCTTCCTGGAGGGGGAAGGGCCCCTTCTTGGAGGGGGCCACTGGACCTAGTTCCAGTGCCGCCACCAGGCCATGCTGCCAGAGGTCATCCCAGCGCTGCAAGCAGCCATGTGGCTGGGGTGATGCCAGGCGGCTGTGACTCTCTTGGCATGGCTTGTAATGGACTTATTTGGATAAATAATGGACCAGCCATGCTACGGGCAGAAAGATAAAAGCGGTAGCAGCAGCTTTTCTTTTGTCAGCATCTTGCATCAGGAAAAGGCACGGAGTGGAGCTGGCTGCCAGCGCGGCTTGCGCAGTGCCAGCACAGACCAAGCGATCAGCAGCAAAAATCACAGCAAGCGATTCCCCAATTGCAGAGCCCAGACAAGATCAACATTTCAACACTTCAGACCTCTACAAAAGCTGTTTCAGTTGATAGAACTTGAGAACAAATGAACTTACGAACAGCAATTCTCTCCTGAGTCAGAAAAAAGGAAAAGGTGAAGACACATGAGGTGAACAACATGGCGACACTAAGGTTGGTGCAAAAGTGGGAGGGAGAGGAGGGGGTGCTTCAAGCATTGGAGCTGAGATTCTTCTGCAAGCCATGGTGAGGACTACAAGACAACAAACTGTTTCCCTGTAATTCATGAAGCACATGGAGGGATGCAACGTTCACCTGCAGCCGATGAGAGAAGGGCACTTGTGCTGGAGCGTGTGGATGCTGAAAAGCTGTGATCTGGTCAGAGGCTTGAATAGAGAGAGAGAGAACCCCTGCTTCTAGAGATAGAAGGAGAAGACTCTTGCTTTTATACTAGAACAGCTCATCCTTAAAACAAAAACCCCATAACTAAATGGCCCACAAAAAGGGCAGTTGCGGGAAGACTGCTTTGTCCATGGTAGAGACTTAACATTGCAGCATGTTTCAAGCAGACTACTTCTTGTGAAAGTTAGAAACACGTTGGAAAAATTCACTGAGAGCTGTTTACTGTGGGAAAGACTCCATGGCAAAGCAAAAGAGATTCTTTTCCCCAAGTGAACTGAAGAAAGATTTTTAGAAGTACCAAACTGACTAAAAAGTCCTATATTTTGTCTCCTTGTGCAGTTGGTGGGAAAGAATAGACTGAGGGAAGAGAAGGTGTTCTAAAAGTTTATTCCAGTTCTCATTATCCTCTTTTAATTCTGTTAATAAATTTTTCATTATACCTTTTAAAATTTTGAGCTTCTTTTGCCTTTTATTAAAGTGTTTTCTCCTAATTCTTACCCCATGAATTTTCTTTCCCCCTCCTATGCTTAACTATTGCAGAGGAAAATGAAAAAATTATTTTTGCACTGGCGTTTGGCCAACGTCAAACCTCGTACAACAGTGCTAGCTACTGTCTTCACATTTTGGTCAGAAAAAAAAATTCCTCTCTAGACCTGGGAATCAAGCACTCCTTACTGTCTCAGGCCCCAAGAAATGTAATCAAAAGTGAGTTGGGGGGGAGCAGACTGGGGGTACATGACTTCATTACCTTAAGCAGTATTTGGAAGATTAAACCTCAATATGCAAATGGACCAAACTTATAAAAGTGTGAAAACTCATGACCTGTCATCCATTTTTTGGGTGTAGCCCCTGGGTGAGCTTTGTCTGCCCTAAATGTACCTGAAATATAACCGCTTTTTATTCTCATAATTTTGTCGGCCTTTGTGTTTAGGTAATCTTGAAAAGGCATCAGTGCCATTTCTTTCAGGTGTTAGATTACTTCCTCTACAGTCTTCCAGGACTTTTTGTGATTATGCTTCTACAGGCTATGTCTGTAAACACACCTTTCTTTTACACTTGTTAGAAGTCACTCACAGAGAGAAAAGGGTATTAGCTCCCTCATGAATGCCTGCTTGATACCCACATCCTGAGCCAAGGATCCCAAAAACCTTTCTTCATTACCATCAAGTTGCACGCCTTCACCCATGAAGTTCCAAACTCACATCAACTTGGCCAGAATGACTGCATCCCACCATCATGTAATGTCCTTCCACAGACAACAGAGATAGTAAAATACCAGGGATTCAGTGATGATCTCAGGCTCTGGGCTCCTCTGCTGTTTTTGAGGGCCTTGGTACCTGTCATGAATGAGCATGTTTGAGATTGCTTTAAAAAATCACCGACAAAGGTATGAGCAAAAGTCAGATTTAATATTAAGCAGCAAAGCTGTCCTTGTTTGAAAGAGAGGTGTCTGCCAAGGAAGGCAAGAACCTCCCTTGGAATGAAGAATATGACTCCCTTCCCTTTGAATTAGTATAACTTTGAAATTAAGGGACTTTCAGGCAAAGATATGGGAAAAGGAATAATAGTTCTTTACTAGTATGTATGTATATAATAAAAAAACAATAACCAGTCTCTTTCTGCTATTTAAGCAATTTCCCCTTTGGTGCAGTTGCAGTCACAACTGGCAGGGATGCTGTCAGGCTCCTGGTCATCAGGGCAGGTGCGATGATTCCCCCACAGCTGCAGGGGATGCTCCGGTGTGAGCTTGGGGACCAAGCAGTTAATGGGGGCTTGGCCAAGATGGGAAGTCATGGGCAGCAGCTGGTTGCGATTGCCAGACTACTGCACAGGGGTGGCCCATATGGGGACACCCCACACGTTGGCTCTGGACCCCCGCCCAAAAGGCCAAGAGACAAAAAAAAAGAATTAAGCAGACTTGAGTGCAGGAGAACTGCAGCATTGTCCAGCACACAGGAGTGGCCATGGCAACGTGTTGTGGGCAGAGGGTCCAATGACAGCCGGTCCCGGTGTCCCGGCACGACGCATGCTGGTTCTGAGTTCTAAGCAGTCAGGTGGCATAGAAAATGGCAAACAGCTACCTCCCTCCCCAAACCCAGAAACCGAACTGCCCAAAAACCCAGCCAAACCTCCAGGGGTAGCCCCCTCACCTTTTTTTCACTTGGTATCACCCGAAACCCCCCCCAGCCAGGACCATTTCAATAGAATGTTGTGACATGGAGTTACATCTCTCGTTTTCTTGAGTATTGGTAGTTATGGCTTCTTAGCGACAAGTAGGACAAAACTCCAAGAGAGAAAGAAACAAAAGGAAAAATCCTAAACTCAACATTATCCACCCCAAATTTTTTCCTATACCAACATGTTACATCAAACTTAAACCAGAAACTATATACATTCATGCATTACCCTAACTATAAATACATAAGCAACCAGATCTAGATACAGGCACAGTGTGGCAGATGGTTTACCCCAAAACAAGGTCCCTTTGAGGTGTGTGTCATATCTGTCCCTCCTTCTGCATCACCCACCAGGTTCAACCTGGTCCCTGAGCAAAGACAACCTCATGGATGGGTTTATCTTTGCTCAAGGAAGAATTAATCCAGTTTTTCCCAGCATGTCTCTCATGTATACCATCAGAACCTTCTCCCCATCTGTTGTTTTCAAGCGTTCAGATTGGGCAGAGTGCAGCTTGGTTGATGGAGCCTTGGGCGTTACCTAACCACATGACCTTTACTAAATGCATTTCCTAGTTTTTGAAAGTCCCCCTGCCCAGTGCCTTCAAGGTGGTTTTAAGCAGGCCATTGCACTGCTCTATTTTCCCAGCTGCTGGTGAATGATAAGGAGTATGGTACACCCATTCATTACTGTGTTCTCTAGCCCAGGTGTTTATAAGACTATTCTTGAAATGTCTCGTTGAGAGACTCAGTTCTCTTGGGGGTACCATGCCTCCAAAGGACTTGCTTTTCAAGGCCCAGGATGGTGTTTGGAGCAGTAGTGTGAGGCACAGGATAGGCTTCCTACGATCCAGTGGTGGCTTCTACCATTGTGAGCACATAGCGCTTGCCTTGGTAGGTTTGAGGCAGTGTGATGTAGTGTAGCAATGTATTTGAACAGCTTAGGATACAGTGTGCTCCAGCCAAACCATCTTTAGTCTTTCTTATCAGAGCCTCTAGAATTCCTCAAGGTTACTAAGACATAAATTGTTCTAAAATGAGAAAAAAGAGGCTGAGAAACAGAATACCAAGACTGCAAGAACTAGATAAAGGAGGGCTATGAAGCACTGGACTGTAACCAATCATATTTCCTGAAAGGTGCATGCTAAATGCGTGGACAAGATAGAGGCACCAATTAAGTAATGCGTGATCACGTGAACAGTAGTTTTAGAATATAGCTTAATGTAAACAATAAATGGCTTCTGCTTAATCTTATTAGTTGGTCGTCCAGAAGTCCTGAGCTCCTGCATGCTGGTGACCCACGATGTGATAGACGCCATGATGATGAAGCAGACCGGACTCTTTGGACTCTGAAGGAGGTACTGCGGAGTGAAAAAGCAGAAAGCCCCTGTCAGAGACCGCCACAGCAGGACTGCAGTGGGGAGGAGCCGGAGGACAGCTCCACGGAGTTGCAAGAAAGAAAGCTCCCGGGAAACAGGCTCGAGAAAATACGCATACACTGCAGTGGGTACACCGGAAAAGGTGAGTGGCTGGGGAGCTGGGAGGATGGAAAAGACACTGTCAAAAGAAGAATAGGTCACATTAAATGTCCTCCAGCTTATTCTCTCTAGGAATGACCTGGAGATCTTAAAAAGACTACTGAAATGGGGTCAGGAGAGAGGATTTTTTCCACTCCCAGGAGTGTATTCGACACCCTTGAGTGAGACAGGCTGGGAGTAGCTCTCTGGGATGCTGTGAGGAATGGATCAAAAGAAATCAAGGGACTTAGCACAGTGTGGAAGTTAATAATTACGGTGCTAAGGCAGTTAAAAGCAGAAAAAACAGCTGCAGCAGGAGCAGCGGCTGCTTTAGAGCCAGACATCCCCACAGTTGCATTCCCAACATTTGCCCAAGAATACTTTGAGGGGGAGGAACCTATGATACCATCCCTACTTTCTGTGCCCTTGGAGCCAGAGTTACAGGCTCAACCAGCGGTTGCAAACAGTAACAATGCAGAGCAAAAGCCCGCACCAGCTCCACAGCCTGGACCAGAATCAGAGAAAACAGATGTGAATATGCTGCTTCTTTCGCCAGCACTGGGACTACCTACAGGATGCCCCAAGGTTTTCCCTGAGGAGTTAACAATAGCAGCAGGAGGGTTCATATGCCCCCCTGCTGCCTCCCTTGCCATCTGACTCACCTCGGCTTAGCCATAACGGGTATTCCAATGTAGAATGCGGGTATTCACATGCAGAACACTTGCAGAGCTTTAAAGAGGAAGAACGTTGGCTGCAGCAGAGAGAATTATCTGAACTTACGGCCTTGATAGATCAACAAAAAAAGGAAAGGGAAAAAAACAGACCACTGCTGATAGTGGAAGGGAGAAGGAGTGATAAATCAGTCGTAAGATTGGCATATTGTACTCCTGATCCTCCGGACCATACTGGCAGCGAGGATTGCTGAGCCCAGCTCTCCAGAGAAAGTAGCCCCGATAGAAATGTACCATGGAACGTGAAGAATGACTGATCTCCTGATTCAACTCGACAACCAGGAGCGTACGCAACAGCGGAAGGAGGAGAGAAGCTCCAAGCAAAGGAGAGAAAGTCCAGAACAGAGTTTCCCAAGCCATCCTAGGTCCGATAATGGTTGCGATCCTGCTCGGCAGCGGCGGGAAATCCTACAGGAAGCCTTGATTGAGGGTGAATTTATTCTGCAGTCGTTCCTGGTAATCTCTGTTCCCAGTAGCCCAAGCCAGCGGGTGAGGCTGGATTGGATGTTCATCTGAGTGGGGCAAAAAGCTGTAATGCAGTATGGACTGACTAATCCTTACGTACAATCACAAGTCCAGACCTTGCTGGACTACATTTTTACTAGCAGTTTAATGGTTCCGTTATATTGTAAAAAGCTGGCAGATACCTTTTTATAACCCATGCAGAGACTACTGTGGAAATTGGACTGGGAAAGTTGGGTAGAGGCCGCTGTCACTGAAAATAGCAGGCTCCCTCAAGGGGACCTGCGGCAGTTTGCAACTTCAGATATGATGTTGGGGAAAGGGCGTTTTGCTGATCCACAGACTCAGGCACAATTACATACAGCAATTTTGCAACAGTCTCAGAAGCTAGCATGAGAAGCATTCTATGGTGTCCCAGATATGGCACTTCCATCACCATCCTGTACAACTATTAAGCAAGAAGTAAAAGGAGACTTTTATGAGTTTTCTAGATCACCTTATAGGTGCAATCGATCAAGTTTCTGGAATGTCTCCAGATATTAAAACCGTGCTTGGGATGCATTTGGCCATGAGGAATGCAAAATCCAGCTCTAAGAAAATTTTGCAAACTTTGCCAAGAACAGCCACTCTAGTGGATATGATTGAGGCTTGTTCTAGGGTTGGAACTCCAGAGGAAGAAGCCATTTACCTAGCTGAAGCAATGGCGATTGCCCTTAAACCATTGATTCAACAAAGAAAAAGTGACTCGAGCCTAAAATGTTTTAACTGTGGAAAACCTGGTCATTTTAAAGCCCAGTGTCAAGTCAGAGCCATGAAGAAAAATAAGGAAACAGCAATATCTACTGGTTTCCTGGAAAACTGCAATAGATGTGATAAATTTGGGCACCGGGCCAGCGAATGCAGGTCGAGACGCAAAAAAGATGGAACACCGCTGGGAAATGAGACAGCACAAAAGGGGGACACACAATGACACAAATGCACCCCTGAACCCAGGCGGCTGCCAGGATATCTTCAACTCAGCAACAGTACAAGGCATCAGTGTGGACTTGGAAACAGTAATAGAGATAACCCTGCATGACAACGATGTACAGGGTTTTCCATCAACAGCAAATGGACTCTTAGGATATTAACTCACTGCCCTGCTGATAGGGGGATCCTCCACATCAAAGCAAGGCGTTTTTGTTTGCCTGGACTAGTTGATGCAGATTATTTGGGCAATATTGGGATAATGGTGCAAACATTCACACCACCCATTCACATTCCAAAAGGTACCAAATTAGCACAGTTGATTCCCTTTAAGGCCAAGATTTCTTGGCAAGAAACAAGACAAGGGGTTATGCTGAGGGGGGATGGAAGTTTTGGGTCAGTGGGTGTTGGAGTCCAGGGCACAAGGAAAATCCCTCAAGTTGCCCTGGGGTGTCCGAGACCCTGGCTGCAACCCCAGGAAAGCCTTGCCTTTGACCTTGGTCCATGGGAAAAACTTCCAACACTTAAAGATTAATTGAAAACAACAAAGATTTAAAATGGATAGTAGCTTAGTTTGTCACAGGGTGAAAATTTGTAGTTTTTGGTTTTTAGAATGGAAGTAGATGAGAGCAAGATGGAGAATTTTGGGTGGTGCCTTAAGTTCTTCTTCTTCTCCTTCATCTTCTGCTGTGACAGTGGCACAGAGACATTGGTAGAATGTATTTGATGTAGAAATTGCATGTCTAGAATCAATAGCGATTATTGGCACAAAGCTGTAAACATTGTATGTTTTAAGAGTTCATTGGATTAGAAGCTTTTAAAAGACCTTGAGCACTAAGCCTGGTGTTCTTGGCAGTGGTGTTTTCCAACATGTTAAGCTTGGTGTTAGGCAGTGCGCAGACCTTGAGACAGGGAATTGAATAAACATCTTTAAAGATTGAAGCTGCAAGTTCCATTCATCTTTTAAACCCTGGTACAGGACTTTGTAAGGAAAAGACCCCTAATTAGGGGGTTCTTGGAAACCTAATCCAAGAAGTGGGAACCCTTCAGATGATGTCTATGGTACCGTTATCAGCAGCAAAACCAATTAAACCCATTACTTTTCAGTACCCTAATGCAGGAACTATGACGACAGAAATCATGTTGCTGGACACAAGTTCAGACATCACCATTGTTCTCTTGTTTGCATGGCCTGCTATGTGGCCTCTGAATACCCTGGCTACACCAGTTCTGGGGGTGGGGGGCATGCAAATGACTCGAGTTAGTGAAACTAACAGTGTGGATTGATGAAGAGCCACATATTTGTGCCCAGGTGAGACCTTACGTGATGAATACAATAATCTGGCTACTGGAACAGGATGCATTGAGCCTGATGGATTTCTGTGTCACCAATGAAGGTTTTTAGAGGCAGCCATTGAGGGGCAGCCAACCCTAAAATTAAAATGGTTGACAGAATTCTCAATATGGATTGATCAATGGCTGCTGTCTGAAGAAAAGCTTGCCCATGTTTGGAATTGGTTGATGAGCAACTGAAAAAGGGGCATCTGTGGTCCTGATATTTCTGGGTCTGAGAGATTTTAGCCTGCTGGCAGCTGCTAACTTTTTCCCGAGGAAAAATTTCTCAAGAAAGCTTCTTCTCAAAACAATCTTGGCAAATGTGGTGTGTGTTATAGAATAAATTCGTGCTTCAAGCTAAGGTTTCCAAAAACTGTAGCAATTTTCAGGCTGCTGGAGAAAGAAATTAATTTGCAACTGTAAGAACATAGAACAATGGCAGGGCGAAGTCCAGATTTACAACAGAAAAGGAATGGCTGGGCAGGAGATGCCCCATGTACCAAGGTGGGCCAGCTACTCCTTCAGTGATTGACACCTGATATGGATCTAAGATAAGGGGATCCAGCGATGTCACATATCACCATCCCAATGTCAGGTTCTTGGAAAACAATTCAAACCCTCAACTGTGCCCGGAAAAGTTTTGAAAACCAGCAGCAACAAGAAAAGAAAATACATGAATATGCATGTTGGACAAAAGCTAACAAAAACTTGCTGTAAGGGAAAAAACTGTATAAAAACTGTTCCCCAGACCAAGGAGTTTGTGAACGGGAAGAGATCGGTTCATTAGAGGCCGTCCCTGCGTTCTCCCAACCTCGATACCCAGGATCGGAGTTGTCTCCCTAATTGTGGCTGTCCGAGATTGCTTTTCATAGCAAAATAAAATTGCTTTATATTAAATTGGCTATGAATCTTCTATAACAGCAAACAACTATCCTTTCTCAAAACAATCTTTCTCCAGGTGGTGTTTTGCTGTTTCTCTAGTTTGACCAATGGGATTAGAGAGGTGTTGTTCCTATTCACCAATCATGTTAAGTCTGTATCAGAACACCTTATAAAAGGTAGTAAGAATTAGACAATAAAGGCTTTTTCTATGCTTTTTGCTTCTGAAATATTTGAAATCTTTCATCTTTCTTTCATGTCCAACAGCGACATCTGGTGACCCCAACTGAACTGCAGCTGCAGGACAAGGTGCCCTACTTCCCCCGATCCTAGAAAGAGGGTTTCGGTAATTCCAGCTGCACAGGCTTCTGCCTGCTCACTTTCCTCCTTCATTAAAGAGATGAATTTTAATTGCCGGGACATGTCCCTCAGTGAGACACAAAATGATTGTACCTACGTTAGCTCCAGGAGACTAATTGATAATAAAAACGTGGCAAGATATTTTACAGTGCCACGCAGTGGATATTCCCAGAGGCCACGTTAGGGCATTGCATTGTATCTCTGGGGAAAGAAACATGTTTTTTTCTCTAGTGCTGAAAGAGTGAGATCGAAAGAATTATGGCAGTCAGTAGGGGACATCCTGTTGGAGTCTGTACTCTGGAAATATAGTAGCAGTAAGTTTGATTGTGTCTCAGAAGAAATTCATCACACTGCTCCGAAATTACAGAGAGAACTCTAACTCTGAAATTTTGACCAAGGAAGAGACCTCTGAATGCAGTACTGTGGGAGGGGCAGAGACTGATTTGGACTGTCTTCTTGTGGACATTGAAACATTAGAGGCTGGGACGGACTCTGAACCTGGCTGCACTTTGGACATCTTCGCTCCCACCCAGCCTAGCACTCTGCACTCAGCTCATCTTTCCCATTGCGAGTCTGAGCCGTGGAGGAGAGATTTGACTCCCGTGCAGCAGGTTGCGGGCAGCCAGTGGGAGTGGGAGGGGCTCGGGACCTTTGGGAGTCTTCCCCACCCCACTCTGTGGGCACCACTCCACTCTGCACTCGGGTGGCTGTGGAGTAGCGGGATGCAATCCATTCTCCATGCCTTTCCCGTGGTAGAGGAGGACTGAAAGCCAGTAGCTTAGTCCCCGTTGGTGGCAGAGCCGGGATCACAGAGGACAATTTCTGCAATTTGTCTGAACTGTGGGGCTTCTGTGCTGTTTCCTCTTCCCTCCATGGAGCGTTCCCCCATGCCAGTCAGGAAGGGGTTGGTCCCTGCTTCTGGTGGCTCTGTACCGCAGGTATGTGCAAACCCCACCGGGGCTGGCCCAGCTCCTGCGGCTGCTGCTGCGGCCCCGCACCCCCCACCCCCCAGTGGTCCTGGGACTGCCACGTCTGCAGTCTTTTCGGTATTCACCTTTGGGTCAGGCAGCAACGCAGCCATCCTGGGACAGGCATTTAGTCGGAGCAGAGAACCCCAAATCAGTGGTCCCTCTTTGAGCAGTCATTGGACGCTTCCTCCGTGCCAGGTTACGGTTCACCCCAGGGACCCCAAGCATTTTTGGGATCAAGTGAAAGCCAAAGCTTTGCAAATGCAGGACTGGGACATGGTAGACCATCCCGTGGTGTCTGGAGGTGGTCTTCCCAGCTTTGCAGGTGCCAGAGGGGACACGGCATCTGGTGCTATGGATGTGAACCCCAGCCAGCTGTCTGTCCCTGCTCCTGTAACATCTATGGAGCTGGACCAAAGAGATAGTCACCTTGCAAGGAGGTATCAAGGCTTTTCCTGTACCTAAAGCTTATCCTAGTTCAGGACAGCCTGACATTCACCGCGTCATACTGTGGGAAGTTGTCATGGACCTTCTAGGTAGGGTGAATAAATATGGTCTGGGTTCTTCTGAGGTAATGCAGATAATTAGAGTCATCAATGCTGACCTGTTAGCACCATATGATATCAGATACCTGGCTAAGGTGTTGTTTCATCCTGTCGATCTTGAAGTTTTCGAAGCTAAATGGAGACAGATGGCTATAAGGGTAGCAGCAGAGAATAGTCAATTGTTTCCACAGGACCCCAGGCATGGGGTTGGAATTGATCAGTTGACAGGTGTAGGTGATTTGGCTAACCCTGATTATCAGGCTACCTGGAGCCCTCATGTGCTGGACCACTGCCAGAAAACAGGGATGTCAGCACTGGTAGAAACCATAGAATTGGCTGCTCCAAACCAGAGCTTTGCCACTATAGTCCAAGGGTCAAAAGAGCCATTTTTGCAGTTTGTTGAAAAGCTTTCTGAATCTTTGGAGAAGCAGGTAGAAGATGAAAATTCAAGAGCACTCTTGCTCAAACAGCTTGCAAAAAGCAACTCCAATCCAGATTGCAGGAAGCTTATTGAGGCCCTCCCTGGGGATCCTTCTTTACCAGACATGGTCCAAGCTTCTGCTAATGTAGGCATCACAGATTATAAGATGGCTGCCTTGGCTACTGCTTTACAGTCATCCTGGAAAGGGCCGAAGGGCAGACAGCAGAAACAGGTGAATGCACAAGCCAGAAAAAGCAAGGAAAACAAAAACAGAAAGTAAAAGCTCCCTTGTTTTTCTGTGCTTGGTATGGAAAGCCAAACCATACTGCAGAGGTTTGTATGGCAAAATTCGCTGCCAATGGTCAGCCTTTGCCAAGTTCGGGAAACAGGAAGCCAAGTGCTATGGGGAAATGTGCACAGACACAAACACTTCCCCAGGTCCCGATGCCAATGCAGGCCTGCTTAGCCACATTGCAGCCAGCACCCATGGCTGAGCTGGAGTTGATGTCTGCACGGCAGCAACAGTCATCTTAGACTCTTGCAAGGTACACAAAGTTCCCCTGGATGACTTTGGACCCCTGGATGAGGGCATAAGTGCCTTCCTCGTAGGGAGGTCTAGTGCCACCCTTCAGGGTATCATTGTGCATCTAGGATTTATTGATGCGGATTTTATGGGACGAATTTGTGCAATGGTTTCTGTTGCGGTGCATTTGAAATTCACCCAAGTCCTGCGTGCTTAGGCTACTTGTTTTGTAATGGTTCCTCCCTGTACCCCCATGCTCAATCCCCCCTTGGTTTTTTCCAGGTGATGGGTCTTGTCAATCATCCTGTAATCCTGCCCAAAAGCCTGGAAAATTCTGGTGGGGCTGCTCGGTGATTTGACAAGTTCTCGGGTTCCCTCATTCTGTTAAGTGTCCCCTGTTCTGAGTCACTCTCACCCCTCACTAGATTGGTTCTAGATTGCCCCCTGCCCCTTTACACGCCCCTGATACTTAAGCCAAAACCCAAGGGCCAGACCTGGCTTTCAAGTGGGCCTTCTGGGTGGAATAAAACCCGGTTACTACCCACATGAGAGTCCTCCTTCTTCCATGCCGTTTGCCACACTTCTGCTTGAGGTTCAGACCCACCCAGCAAGGCCGCCACCATGGGTTGGTCTGTGTACGCTGACCCACATGTATAGAGGCACCCCGAGTCAAGTTTTGGACTTTTCCTGTGGGAATCAGTGAAAAGAACTCTTTGGTGCATTTTGCACCCACTGAAAAAACACCCTCAGCGGAGGAAGGGTAACCCCCCTGCATCCAGAGAGTCCTTCCAAGCGTGGAAGTTACACCACCATGAATCTCCCCCTTGTCACATTGGATGGCAAGTATGTTATGGACGGTAAGTATGTTACCATTTTTGGGGTAACTTTGTGGGGTTCCTAAAGGAACAAGGCTTTATGCCTAGGGCACTTTCCCCTGTGAGGAGTGCATAGGGTCCCTTCCCCTGTGAAGTAAGGAATTTTGGTAAAATCAACTGTGCAGTCATAAAGAATTGCACTAGAGCGTTTCTTTTGGTTAAAATCCCATCCGTGACTCTCTTTTTTTTTTCTTTTTCCTTCGTCTTTCGCCTTCCGAGACCACGTGGCCGGTGCGGGGCTGGTTGCAAAATCGTGGGTTCTTTGTTTGTCCTACAGCAACACACTGTGGCTGCGGGAGGTGCGGCACCCCCCTCCCCCCCGCAACATGGTCGCATACGTGTTCAGCTGTGGTTTCATTTTCTGCTTTTTTGTGGTGTGTGTGAGTGCTGCAGGCTTTAAGATCTAGTAAACATGGGTGCAAAATACTCTGCAGTGCAAAGGAGTGTTTTCTTTAGAATTTGCTCTGAATTATCAGCAGCAAAATTTAAGTTCTCTGAAAAAGACCTTGTTATAAAATGATCAACTAGCCAATCAGATATAAAGAATAAATTTTATTTTTCCATTTTAAATCTATCTGGGACAGCCACAGGGAACAATTCGAATGTTGGGTGAAACAGCCGACTGACAGCAGGGTTGCTATCTTGCACTGTTCCACGATTTGCTGGTGGTTGAGTCTGAGTTCTTATACTGTATTTTGTGCCTCCCGGCAGCAGAGGTACTGTGTTTTTCAAATTCAAACCCAGTCTTTCACTTGATGATGAACCCTGAACAGATTCCCCGGTGCTGGGCCAAGTCTGAAAGGATTTTCCAGGAATCTTCTTTTGGGATGATGATGTCGTCAAATTCAGGATCCACCCTCGAAATGGGTATCGATGGGTTGATGGTGGGTTGATGGTGGGTTGATGGTGGGTTGATGATGGGTTGATGGTGATGCCTAGAAGGCTGACCTGAAACAGAGACTAGACAAGACTAGAGAATAAAGCTGGTATTTATTCAAAAGCCTCCAGGATTCACCTTGGGCAGGACTGGATCCTGGCCCAAGGTGCACCCCAAGACCACTACAAAACACGCCACACACAGAAGGAAAAAGTGGCCCCCCGGTCACGAGGCCTTACATTTTTATCAGTTTTGGTCCATTTGCATATTGGAGTTTAATTGTCCAATTACAGCTTCAGGCTGTGAGGTCCCATCCTTCTCATTCCTCCCTTCGGTCCATTGTTGTTTATGCTTTTGGGCCTGAAAGTTGTCCTTGGTTCTCGGCAGAAAAGGGATTTGTTTTGTCTACCTACCCTGTGAACAGAGCTTACTAGCATTTAATATGAGGCTCAGAACTACATCCCCAGGTAATACAGAATCTGCAAACTAAAACTTAGGGCATCATTTCCCCCCTTTAGAGGCTCAACAAGGCCTTTTCCTTGTTGAGTCTCTATTCTAAATATCTACACATAAGCATCTGACAATAGTGAACAACTAACTGTAAGGAATATTAAGCAATAGTAATAAGCATTTAACAGTAGTGTTTTGTGGTTAGGTATTATACAAAGGCAAACAATGATTATTGTGCACAGCTCTTTAAATGTAGAGGAAATCTCATTTAAAACATGTCTTTGTCTCCATGAGTTCCTGTTTCTATAGTTGTTTCAGGAGCAGAAGCTCTCTTAACTCTGGAGTAGTGAATCCAGGGTCCTTTGCCAGCAATTTTAACTGCGGTGAGAGTGGTCAGCAGAACTTGGAATGGTCCTTTCTACCTGGCTTGTAAAGGATCATTGTCCTACCACTTAACATAGACCCAGTCTCCTGGTTGGAAGGAATGCGCAGGTGTGTCGAGTCCTATAGGTCTGGATAGCACGATGTAAGTCTGGAGCTTCTGCAAAGTAGAACCTAAAGCCATCAGATATCTCTGTAAATCAAGTTTCCTCTTCATGTGAATTTCACCTGGAATATGCGGGACCTGATATGGTCTGCCATACAGTGTTTCATAGGGACTGATGTTATCTCTCTGCCTTGGTTGTATGTGGATTCTCAGTAAAGCTATAGGCAAGGCCTGAACCCATGTCATAGAAGTTTCCTGACAAATTTTGCTAATTTGTGTTTTAAGAGTCCCATTCATGCGTTCAACTTTTCTACTAGCTTGGGGCTTATAAGGTGTATGCAAATCCCAGGAAATTTTTAAAATTCGGCTAACTTCCTTAACTACTGTTGCAACAAAGTGTGGTCTCCTATCTGATGACATCTCCAAGGGAACTCTAAACCTTGGAATTATATGATTGAGCAAGACTTTCACCACCTCCCTGGCTGTGTTAGTGCGACAGGGGTAAGCCTCTGGCCATCCACTGAAGGTGTCAACTAACACCAGTAGGTACCGGTATCCCTCTTTGCGTGGTATCTCCGAAAAATCTATTTGCCAGTAATCTCCAGGAAGATCCCCTGCTTTAGTTACTCCTAATACTACTCTTTTCTTTGTGTCAGGGTTGTTTTTACAGCAGATCTCACATTTGCTCACTACTGATTGTATAATGTCAGTCATTTCCTTTCCTATTACTACCTTCTTTAGATGTTTTAGAAGGTTTTCCACCCCGAAGTGTGTGTTCTCATGCTCTCTTTGGGCTAGCTCTCACAGGATTGGGGGTGGCACCACAACCTGGTTTTCTGGTGTAACAGTCTATCTACTCTCTGTGGTCTCAGCTTTAAGAAATTTGATTAGTTTGTGATCTGCTTGGTCATATTTTGGGGTGAACCCCGACAAGTCAATCTCTTTTTGTGGAATTACTGCAAGAATACCTTTTTCTGCAATCCCTCTTGCTGTTTTATCAGCAAGTCGGTTTCCCAGCTCTGGAATGGTTTTCTCCTTTTGGTGACCTCTGCAATGCATGATGGCTACTTCTACAGGTTTTTTGATGCTCTCTAAGAGGGCAAGTATTTGATCAGCATGTTTGATTTGATTACTTTGAGCATTCAGAAGTCCTCTCTCTTTCCAGATGGCTCCATGGGCATGGACAACACTAAATACATATTTAGAGTCAGTCCATATATTTACCTTTTTCCCTTCGCTCAGGTCTAAGGCTCTCCTTAGTGCAATCAGTTCGGCTTTTTGTGACGACACATCTGCTGATAGGGCCTTTGCTTCGATCACTTTATCCTGCGTGGTTACTGCATAACCTGTCATCTTTTTGCCATTTTTCATAAAGCTGCTCTCATCGGTAAAAAGCTCCCAATCTGGATTTTCCAGGGGCACGTCTTTCAGGTCAGGTTGACTGGAATATACTTCTTCAATTGTCTGTAAACAGTCATGCTCAGGCTCATTGTCAATTAAGGTGGAGGACAAAAACATGGCAGGGTTAACAACAGAGGTTGTTTTCAGGGTAACATCATCCTGTTCTAATAACAGTGCTTGATATTTAAGCATTCGGTTACCAGATAGCCAATGCCCCCCTTTTTGTTCTAACACAGCTGCCACGGCATGGGGTACATACACTACAATGTGTCGCCCGAGAGTAAGTTTTCGGGCTTCCTGGATCAGGAGGACTGTGGCAGCCACAGCCTTCAGGCATCCAGGCCAGCCCTGGGCAACATTGTCTAGCTGTTTGGAAAAGTAGGCCACAGCCCTCCGTTGATTCCCAAGGTGTTGTGCTAATACCCCCAAAGCCATATTCAGTCTTTCATATGTAAAGAGTTCAAAAGGTTTAGTTAAGTCTGGTAGTCCCAGTGCTGGGGCTGACATTAGGGAGTATTTCAGCTGTTTGAATGCTGCTCTAGCGTTTTCAGTCCATATGATAATTCCTCTTTCAGCTGCTTTTAGTGCCTTGTACAGTGGTTTTACAAGCAGCCCATAATTTGCTATCCACAAACGACACCAACCCACCATTCCTAGGAAAGCTTGCATCTTCCTCACGGTATGGGGCTCTGGGAGTCGACAGATGGCTTCTTTCCGTTCTTTGCTGAGCTGTCGGTGTCCACGGAAGATCTCAAGCCCCAAATAAACTACTGCTTCTTTGACAATCTGTGCTTTGTCTTTAGAAACTTTGTACCCACTCAGTCCTAAGAAGTTTAATAAACTTACAGTAAGTCGTATGCAATCTTCTCTAGTTCTGGTCGCAACCAGGATGTCATTTACATATTGAAGAATAACTCCTTCGGGCTCCTTTCTTCTCTAGTCCTCTAATTCTTTTGCTAGTTGGTTTCCAAATATTGTTGGACTATTATGGAAACCTTGGGGTAAAACTGTCCAAGTGAGCTGAGTCTTCCTTCCTGTCTCGGGATTTTCCCACTCAAAAGCAAAGAGCTCTTGACGGTCTTTATGCACAGGAATGCAGAAAAAGGCATCCTTCAGGTCTACGACAGTAAACCACCCTAATTCATCTGTCAATCTGGTCAGAACAGTGTATGGGTTCGCTACCACTGGGTGTATGTCCTCGGTAATTTTGTTAATTGCTTTCAAATCTTGTACTAGTCGATAACTCTTGCCATCCGCTTTCTTAACTGCTAAAATTGGGGTATTAAATTTGGACTCACATTGCACTAACAGACCATATTGCAAGAATTTTTCAATTACAGGTGCCAATCCCTTGCAATTTTCTAATTTTAAAGGGTATTGTTTTTGCCTTACCGGTGTAGCTCCTGGTTTGAGTGCAATACTCACTGGTTCTGCTCGTTTGGATCTTCCTGGGATACCACTGGCCCATACTATCGGATTTACCACATTTTCAACTTCAGCAGGGATCTCATCAAATTTTTCCTGTACGAAAAGTGCAGCAACTTGGACAAATTTAGATTCAGGAATTATAACTTGTACACTTCCCCCTTTTTTAAATTTAATTTCTGCTTCTAATCTCTCTAGCAGGTCCCTTCCCAGTAATGGTTGAGGGGCATTAGGCATGTAAAGGAATTGATGGGTTACTCAGTGCTTCTCCAGCTTAAATTTTAGAGGTTGAAAGAAAGGCCGTGTTTCGGCTACCCCGGTGGCCCCAACAACTTGCACAGTATCATGACTCAATTTCCCTTTTAAGGCATTTAATGCAGAATAGGCGGCTCTAGTGTCTACCAGAAATTCAATATCCTGTTTCCCTAGCTTAGCTACAACCAAAGGTTCTGCTGAGGAAGAAACCTTTGGTCCCCGTCACTCAGAACCTGATTCGCTTGAGTTTTGCATCACTGGTAGTTGGGGAACTGGGGATTTCTCTTTTAATACTGGGCAGTCTTTTTTCCAATGTCCCCACTTTTTGCAGTATGCACACTGGTCCTTCTCTGTAGGGGAAGTTTTCTTGGATGACTTCTCTTGAGTTGCTTTCTTACTAGGATGGGTTTTAACCTTTTTGATTGAACCTCTGTCTCGAAACACCTTCCAGGCAACTTCTAGCAATTTATCTATGTCTTGAACTCCCTCTATCTTTTGCAGCTTTCTCTTTATATCATTTGAAGCTTGACCCATGAATAAAAGCACTAGATGTGCTTTGCCATCAGTTGATTCTGGATCTAAATCTGTATATTTGATGGCAGTTTCTCTTAACCTGTTTAAGAAATCCGTGGGTGACTCATCATGATTTTGCTTTACTTTATAAATCTTTGACCAATTTATAGCTTTAGGGACACTATGTTTTAACCTATATACCACCAGGCTTTGATATCGTTTCAACCTCGCCAATTGTTCTGGTGTATTTGGATCCCATCCTGGATTTTCGAGGGGGAATATCTCTGGGACAGTACCTTGAAGTGATCCATTTGCAATGCTCGCCTCGACTAAGATAATGATAGCTTTGTTCACCATTCTTCTCTCAGTAGGGTCAAGTAATGTGTCTAACATAGAATTCAGATCAGGCCAGTCAGGGTTTTGTGAGTTAATTGCCCTTTCCACTAACATTGCTACTTTATCTGGGTTCTCCTTATATTTCCCCACAGTAGCTTTCCACTGCTCTAACTCAATAAGGGAGTAGGGAACCTTCACGTACATTGGTCCCTGGTTACCGACAGCTTGCCTCAATGGAGCTTGTAAAACTGGTTCTGTATTTTTTGCCCTGGTACGTCTGGCAATCGGACTACGTTCTCTAATAGCTCGCCTCACTATTCTACCTCTTCTTCGCCTGCCTGAGGCAAGAATCTGCTCAGCCTCATTCTCTTCCTCGGTATCTGTCCCATCCTCTCCCTCAGAGCTGTCTGACTCTGTCGCTTCGGTTGAAGTTGTAGCATATAATCTGCTTTGCCTAGTCTTGATCACAGGAGGAGCCATACAGGATTTACAACGCCGCCGGTCCCGGGCTGTGTGCCCGCGTGCCTCTATGACACCATCTGAGGCAGCTCTTTGGTGCTCGCGGCTGCTATGGGAACTCGCAAGCTTGGGAGCAGAGGAAGAACTACTCCTCCCATGGGAGGTTCCCTTTCTGTCTACTTTGTAGAAAGTTTTGCCATCCGGCTCCTCCTCTAGGGGTGGTGCCGTGGGCTGCACACGCTGGCTGTCCCCTCCCCCTTCTTCCTTCTCCGGTTTGGAGCCTACTATGGACATGCCCCACCCGGCCCCCCTTTCTCTGGTGGCGGCGGCACCGAGCCGGCCGGGGGCGGCAATGGGAGAGGCGACGCGGCTAACGCAACCGAGGGTTGCAGCAGTAGCGGCCCCTCCGCTCCGACTAGGGGTTGTGGCGGGGGTGGGAGAGGCGGCCCTATCGGGGGCGGTGGCGGTAGCGGCCAAAGCTTTTTCCCCCCCCCTGCTGTGACGTGGATGGTGACGGTGCTGGCAGGGGCAGTATCGGGGGCGGTAGGGCCGGCACTACCACAGGTGGCCCGGGCAGGGGCGGGACAAGGGGTGGAGGAGCGCCCGAGGGGGGCACTGGCAGGGCAGGAGGTGGCGGGGCCCCGCTAGGAACCAGGCTCGGGCCCCCTCTGAGATTGGGGGCTATGAGGTCAAACTCTGCTTCTTCTTTTCTACATTCACTATTTTGGATCGATTTATAATTTCTCTTAGTTTTCCCCGGTTTTTTCTTTAAAACCAATATATGCTCCTTTTTCTCTGGCTCTTTGCGACAAGCTAACACCATAAAGAGCCTCACATATTCTAACTCGTCAAAATATCGATCTTCGCGTATGCGGGAGATTAAACTTGATAGCAATTTCTTATCAAGACTTCCAAATTCAGGCCACTTCTGGTCATCATCTAGCTTATAAGTCGGCCAGATTTTTTTTGAGAGTTTAGTGAGTTTAGATTTGAAAAATAAGGAGTCCCCCCCGGTCAGATCATTCCAGTCCCTCAAAACTAATGCTAACGGACTATCTCTTGGGATGTTATTTTTACAACATTCACAAGAAAATACACACCCCATACCTCGGCAGTTATAAGTGAGAAAGTAATTAGGGGAGAGAGAAGCAAGCAAGCACAGGATTTGAATTCCTGTCCTTCGGAGCCACAGGGCAGGGACTCACTCCCTGTGCCCCTGCTGGCCTCACGCCAACAGGACCAAGATCTAACTCCAAGGCAGGGACTCACTTCCTGCGCCCCTGCTGGCCTCACGCCAACAGGACCACAATCCAACACTCAACAGAATACTTACTCAAGTATTACTTATTACTTAAACAGAATTCTTATCCAATTACTCACGCGCCTCTGTCAGGTCCACCGAACTATGGATTCTTAGGCTCTGATACCTCGTGGGCCACAGCTGGGGCCGTCGCCCTCTCGGGGTGCCGGCAGGAGCTGGGTGTTCCTCTGGTCCAGGGGGGTTTTCCAGATGCCTCACTGTCCCATCTGGGTCGCCAGAAACTGATGCCTAGAAGGCTGACCTGAAACAGAGACTAGACAAGACTAGAGAATAAAGTTGGTATTTATTCAAAAGCCTCCAGGATTCACCTTGGGCAGGACTGGATCCTGGCCCAAGGTGCACCCCAAGACCACTACAAAACACGCCACACACAGAAGGAAAAAGTGGCCCCCCGGTCACGAGGCCTTACATTTTTATCAGTTTTGGTCCATTTGCATATTGGAGTTTAATTGTCCAATTACAGCTTCAGGCTGTGAGGTCCCATCCTTCTCGTTCCTCCCTTCGGTCCATTGTTGTTTATGCTTTTGGGCCTGAAAGTTGTCCTTGGTTCTCAGCAGAAAAGGGATTTGTTTTGTCTACCTACACTGTGAACAGAGCTTACTAGCATTTAATATGAGGCTCAGAACTACATCCCCAGGTAATACAGAATCTGCAAACTAAAACTTAGGGCATCAATGGTCCGGGTGCCCAAGATCTGATTAGCTCAAGGAGCTACATCCTGGCAAGCCACCCTCCTTTCTGGTGTAAATCGAGATGTTAGTTTGTATACAAAGCATGTCCCGGTATTTGGTGAACGCCCATCCCAGTCTGGGAATTAAGGTTACTTTTTATACTCACAGGGTTATAGAAAATATACATTCTATCATCTACTATAACTTCCTTCTATGTTTTAATTGCATGAATTTATAATTACATCTATTACAACCTGAAGAAATCTATAAAGTTTCTGTTCCTTTATTTTCCTAATACAACTGCAGATTTATGTGGTAGTGCATGTTTTTGGGATACAGTGTGTAAGACCTTTATAGGTCTGTCCTGCGCTGGAAATCTAAAAGCCTCAGAATATGTCACATGGCCTCACCAAATTCAGGGCGCTGTGGCAGGTGGTAAAAAAGGAAAAAAGGAGCAGTCTCTTAAGAAATCGTTTCTCTCTGTCTCCCGTTCCCCCAGCCCCGTTCCCTCTTTTCCTAAGGCTAGCATTTTTCTGGAAACTGAGGCAGAGTGGACCTCCTGCTCTCGCACAGCACGGAACCAGTCCGCCACTGCGGGTGTAGGAAAAGAATCCCTTCCATCTAGTCCTGAGACCCCGTGCTTGCCTCCCCCCTCTCACTCAGGTAGAACTGGCCGTTCTTCCCAAGATTTCTTCATTGCCTGGCCATGGCTAGTGCAATTCAAATGATTCAAACGACTGAGCGGCTCCAACAAGTGGTGGGCGTGTCTTGGCTGCAGCGGCGGCACCTGACCACAGCAAAATGAGAGCGCACCCTCCCCCATCCCGAAACCACTTCCAGCCTCCCCCTTTTCTGCCTGGCATGGTGGAGAGCATTCTTTGTCCCCCCCCACTCAAGCAGGGAAGAAGCGGGTGCTTGCAGCCCCTTTTGTTCCCCCACGAGTGACCGTGTGCACAAGCGGCAGGCCCCCTCACCCCCCCAAAATGGTGGACACCGCGCATGTGGCGCTGCCTCTTCCCCTCTGGGTACGGGAGGCAGTGAGGGTCACGTTGGTAGGTCCCCTTCTCGGCAACACTGCGGCGAAAGAGCACCGCAAGCCCCCACCCCAAATCCTTGCAGTAGATTCCCAGAGCAGACATGGATGCTTCCCACCCTGCGCCATGCCAAATGGGCAGAAAGCAGTGGGCAACTGCCACTGGGGTATTCGTCATCAGCATCCCCACACAGCAAGTGGGTGCCACAGGGCCGCTTGTCATCCCCGCAGGGCAAGAGGGCACAACCTCTGTCCCCGTGGGGTGACAGCTTGAGCTGCTCCCGTCCCCGCGCCACCCTGAGCAGGCGACCCATGCTTCTAAAAATGGTGCCCGCCACGTGCAATGCTCAGTGTCTCTTTGTTCTCTTTCCCCTTCCTGTCACCCATCGCGGTACCCTTCGGAGCCCTGCTTGTCCCAAACCCCATTCCCGTCCGGTTCCC